>NMRB01002207.1:92215-110318 GCA_002633025.1 Notospermus geniculatus | reverse complement strand
TAAAAGGGTCTACAGTATACAACACAATTAACATTTTTACCTGCAACAGATGAACTGCATCATGTTTCTGCTGTTCCTCCTCAGTTGCCTCCTGCCAGTTCCCCTCGATCATCACCGGCAGGTCAGGGTCGTTCGTCGTCTTGTACGTTCCAGGACTTCCCTCATGAAGTCGCCGCCCCTGCATCTGTCTGAGGCTGTGTTTCTCTGTCTCGAGTTGCTGAACGACGGCAGCCCTCTCCTCTTGCCAGCGTTTCTTCCTTTCTTGCCTCGCGACGACACCTGATGAAGAAATAAGCAAGGAATCAGTCATTCAGGCAAATGCAGAGCATTTACAGGGTGAGAATTCACAAAAGTGATTGCTGGGCAGTCAAAGTGGCCAGGCATAAACATCAGCCAATAGACAAATCCCAAATTAACGAAAACGAGAAAGATCTGCGCACTTCCGCCGAAATGGCAAACAGAACCTCGGTCTGGCACTGAATGACTGACGTGACGCAGAGGACCCCACAACCATGCGACGACGTTGCGTCAGAGTCGACCATTGCTGAATCATGGATTGCGTCACGTCAGCTGGTTTCAGGTCGAGGTTCTGTTTACAATTTCGGCAGAAGTGCACAGTCTGGGAATTTGGGATTCATCTACACCGCCATACAAGGCTTTCCTTCTAAATTACATTAAAATCTCACATCTTTTTCATAGAGCTTACACGTATATCCACACACATTTGATACTAAAATAAAATCACACTCTAGGTTAATGCCATCTCACCTGGCATTTTTACATGTATCTTAACTGATTTTTTTTTACAATGGCATTCCACCATTCGTGCATTTTCTAACTCATCAGTCATTGTCTCTCTGTTAATCATGGCAGTTCGACTTTTTCGAGACGAGTTCATGTACCTAGAATCCACACTTTTAGACCTAAAACTACATCCAGGCTTAATATCCAATGAGCATCGTTCATGCCTTTTAGTATTATTCCCATCACTGTCAATCTCAAGCCTAGGAAATGACCCTTGCTCTGAATTTGTTCTGCGCCTTGGCCTCAGTTTTGTAGCATTTTTTGAGGCACTCCCATCAGAATTAGCAGCCTTCAAAGCATTTGATTTCAAAAATTCATTTTTGTCCAACATCAAATCCTGTTTATCAGAAGAAACAATTTCTTTCTTAGTTTCATTCTCTTCCTCGTTTTCATTTTTTATCGGTGACAATCTTCCTAATCTTGAATTCGACCGAAAACCACACGAAATGTCGACGTCCCTCTGCCCGGGGACGTATGAGCTGAATCCAGCAAGCCACATAGCAAATCTGAGAAAATATGCCACAAATTCTTCAGAACCAACTCCCAGAAAACTGATGAGATACAAGTGTCAAATTCAATCCAATTATGTCCAGCTGTTCGCCTCAAATCAAACTTTTAATCCACTGAGAAAATGTATCCAATGCCTTTTAGTCAAATTTGTTTGCCTCCTGCATATATCGAGCCTAGTCCAACAATACAAAATCTCACAAGGATTCCACCACAAAACTCTGAGTATCAATGCCCTAAGTCACAACAGAGAGTATCACAGTCGCAAGTATTGACGACTGATCATAGAAAAACCCGACACGAATCATAAATTCCTTTCAATATGCTAATCAGAACAAATAGCCAAAGAGACCGTGCGACCCATGAACACTTCGGGCTGCTATTAGTGCTAATAGGAACATACATGTACATTCCGCATTTGTTTACTAGTAACTATAGTCTAGACTACCGGTATGATAAATTATCAATATATACATAGAAACCAGTCACGCTTTATCGGTGCACACAGTCGCAAAACAAATTCAAAAGTGTTCTGAGGTTGTGCATGAATTATTTATTGCACATGGGTCGTGGTCTGTACACATATGTAACCCTTATTGATCATCACATTGATATATTAGCTCTGTAAACCATGTAAATATCTCATGTATATAAGTATTGTATCATTTGGGGTGGCCCACACGCTAGCGGTCTCTATTGGCCTTAGTGTGGGTCTCCTCGACCATTTATTTTGTTACTCTGCACCTCTGTTTATGTATTCTTTATTTTGGTCAAATAAATTCAATCAATCAATCAATCAATCAAATGAAGGTGATATGTACAGCTAATGTAGGAGGAAACCAACAGTGACATTTGTAATTGGTAAAGAATAGGGCTGAGATGTGAAGTTAGTGTAGAATGAAAGCTACCCAAAGGTATTGTCAGCGCTGTATAAAGTAATGCAGCTAATGGTGCTGGAGGAATCGCCACAAATTATTATAGGTTTTAACCTATAATAATTTGTGGCGATTTTAAGAACGGTAGAAAAATGCTTCTTACCTGCAGGTGCCTTGAATTTTTCTCCAGCCGAAGCCCAGAGCTCAATAGGATAGCGTAATATCACTTCAACTGGAGGAACATCCACCTCGACGTGCGCCAAGGTAGCTAATTCATCCTGCTCAGTCTTCTCCGTTTGACCTTCACCTTCAGCTGTCTCGTGACCTTCACCTGCATCTTCCTGACCTTCACCTTTGTCATCTTCATCTTGACCTTTGTTCTCTTCATTATCACCATCTTCTGGCTTAGGAGCGTCCTCTTTCTCACCTAAAAGAGGACAGAAAATTTGAAGAAAACGTCACAATGGAAGAAATTAGCTGATGAACTCATCAAGTTCTGAAGAGTGAAGATGACGTCATCAGCATCGTGGACTGCTGGTTAAAAATGACGTCACATTGAGCCACTGCAAAGTCTATAGTAACAGTGAGACATCATAAAGGGTGGTGGCCTGGCAAAATTGACGTGGCGCCTGGTAGTGGTACAAGCTGATCATATACACATGTACATGTATTCAAACCAATAGTCCAGAAAGACACTGGGCCGTATTCAATAAGGGCGTTTAGCTAAATCAGCGTACAAATTCTGCATTACACAGGTTATAGGCCTAGAAACCATTGTTCTACGTTCTGTAAGCTGCCTGATCCCTGGCATTTTACCCACACGATGATTACACGCGTCTAACATTCCTGCGTCTTAGTGTGGGAGGACAATAGAAAGTGTCGGAAAAATTCTAGACAAGCCTTCCTGTGCGTTCAATATTTCCTTTATGCTCTTTGACTTAGACGCAGGATAGTTAGACGCGTGTGATTATCCTGCGGGTAAATGCCTCTGGTGAACCACCGTACAGACATCAGACAATAGTTTTCTAGGCCTTTAACCTGTGTAATGCAGAATTTGTACGCTGATTAGGCCAAAACACCCTTAATCGTGCGATGATCACCCTTATTGAATACGGCCCGTGAGGTTTAAGGAAAATTGTGAAGATATTTGCAATACATCTAATACATCTCATTTTATTCAGCATTCAGTACAACAGCAATGAGAATCACGAAGTCCTGGTGCCAGAAGTTAGCACATGAGCAGGGTGTCTTCCTGACAGAGGTACCCCACCATGAAGGACCTCCTGAAAGTGCACTCTGATGATTACCTTCATCCTGTTCCTCCTCTCTCTCCGCGTCCTCCACCTCAGGGCCCTGCTTCACCCCAGCCTCCTTTCCAGCATCACCGACTTTCTCCTTCTTCAACATCAGGATGTGATGGTCCACGGCCCACTGGATCAGATCGTCCATGTCGAGGACAATGATGCCATCAGAGGTGTACAAACGACGCACAGCCGATCGGGCATGCAGACGATCGGTGCATTGTTGCAATAACTGCAAATTGAAATTGGTGTGAAATAAATGAAATGTTCCTTTCTATAGACAGGTCTATGGAGAGGAATGTTTGTGCTGCAGGCCTTGCTACATGCATACACTTCTGTCTGGGGTGTATGGGTGCAGTGGTTGAGTGTCAGACTTGATTATCGGCTGAGTCTTAAACTGGTCTGAAAGGATCAAGTGGTGGGCTGAATGAGCTACTCCTGGAGTTCTTCAGAAAGGTTTCAGGAGAGATTGGGGTAATAACATGAAGCACTTTGAGACTGTAGTGGATGGTGCTACAGGAAAGCTTCGTGCTATTTCACACTACATGAGATGATGCAAATGGATCAGTTATGAAATGAAAACAGGGCTGAAAAAGAAAGGACAAAACGTTACCTACCCCAGGTATACTCGAGGCAAAGATGAGTTCAGGCTCCCTAGTTCTTCCCTCGCCGTTCAGGTACGCGGCAATTTTGACCGTCACCGGTGACCTCGCTTGGCTGATTTCACGCGCGATGTTGCGTACGCTACGCTCCTGGCGCAACTTCTCCAACTGCTCTTCCCAAGCGTCTAACGTGTGCTCCGCTTCAAATGTGGACAAATCCACCTTGCCATTCAAGCACTGGAAGCTACCCACTTGTTTTATGCCGAGGTCTTGTGCTGCAAAATGTTTCCAAAGGAGATATTTGAATACACGTGAAGGACATACATACAGAAGAACATACAGAACATCATCTACTTAGTAAAGCAAAATATGCATACCTTGACCCATTGCACAAGCAAAGTCTACATTCTTTATAATCTTCTGTGTCTTGTAGCGACCCCGCATGGCACGGGCACAAGACGCACACACGACCAATTTCGTTGTTTGGTTGTTCGGTAAGGGGTATTCAACACTGTAGCCCTGAAAGTGGAATGATTTATTCCCTCATAAAACTGAAAGCCACAAGTTTGAAACTGAAGTTGTTGAATCATTAGCCAGTTTGAATGTAATGCAGGAGGAAACCTTTGGCCTGAGAGAAAATCTGCATGGCCAAGATATCAAACTCTATTACTCGAGGAGTGAGTCTGACCAGGAGGACTCAGAGGTGTAAGGCGCCGCTATTTCCACAAGGCCACCCTCACAGCTGACTTCTCCTGAAAATTATTACAAAAGTGTAATCTGCTTACCGGTTGGTCAAGTTCTGTGTCTCCTATTACAGCAAATGTGCAGATATTTGCTTTGTTGGCAGCCGTTATTTCTGAAAAAGATGACAGGAAAGTTATACCACTACCAGGGTTTTCCACTCAAATTTCTTTTCCTCACCTTTTAGCTGGCGTGAGAAATTTTTAGCCTGGTGGCTTTAGTAGGTAAACCATTACTCCATCCACAATTTTAGCACAGTGGGGCTTATTCTCAGCCCAGTGGTTACAGCTGGAATAACTTTTAGCCTGGTGGCCTACTGTCCTAAAATGGCTGATGGAGAACACTGCTGATTTCAAACTGGAGTCAAAAATAAGCCACGGCTTTTCACAAAGATTGCACAAGTACACTTGGATCTCTTACCTTTATCTAAGAAATCAGTGTAAAATGCATGGATCAATCCAGTATTATGATCGAACATGAATTTCTGGTTGGCCCGGCCAAACTGAGTATTTTTATGCTGGAGAAGGACCACGGTGGAGTTGGCGTAACTAAAGGAGATGTTCTGTTCATCTCGACGCATGTTGGTCGGCATGCTGACGCTGAGGACCATCTTCTGATTATGTTTGGCTTTGATCAAGCTGAAATTAATTAGAAACAAAGTTTGAAAAGTTTGATTATTTTTGGTGGAAGAGTGGTTCTAGTGTCCTACTCTAGACTGAGAGGCAGCGGGTTTGAATCCCAGTATTTGTATTTGTATTTGTTTGATTTTCGGTCAGGGCCCGACGCCATAGCATTATTGGCCCTCGTAAGTAGGCCTACGGATGAGACCATCTCAAGCTACACATGTTCCTCACTTGGATGGGGTCTTTTACTTGCCCTTGCAAAGAAACAAGGTACAAGGCACCACGGTTTATTGTCCCATGCGACGGATGTGAAGAGCCGGGAATGAAATCCCACATGGCCCGGGCTGGATTCGAACCCGGGACCTGCCGCTTGCTGAGCGGATGTGATAACCACTCGGCTATCAGGGCTCCTTATTAGGGTTTGATTCCCAGTCGAATCGTCAATCTACAAGGATCAAGTGAGCCCTCAATGAGCCGTTCCTTGAGTTGAGGATTCCCCCGGCGGATTCTATAGAGATGGGGATAGTAATGTGGAGTGCTTTGAGACGAGCAAGTTCAACTTCCAGTATCGCTGCCTCCATGACTTCACCGCCCTCATATCTTGAAAGAGCTGGTTGGCCTAGATATCTGTTCGTGGAGCCATTTCGATCCCTGCTTGCCTTTAGTATACATGTAGGACACTCAGGTAATTCACAAACCATGAAAATATCAAGACCTACAAAATGACCTAAATCGCCATATCTTACTTAAACCTAGCGTCCACTAGGGCGCGAACAAGACGCGGAACACAAATTTAGCAATTCCGCATTCATTCCGCAACCTCTCCGCATATTCTTGAAAGATTCCGTTCACTGTCTTTATCATTCCTAAGCAGTTCCCGGCATTTCCGCACGTTCGGGAGAGGGCGAAATTTCCGCATCCAAATTTTGATCGAGACCAAAATTTCGACGCGGAAATGAACTTCCCGACACCTTCGGCAACTTGTCTGCATTGTCGTGCGGACATCGTCAGGACATCCCGCCTTTCTGTAACACTTCCGCAAACGCCCCTGAAAGCTTCCGCTGTGCGGGCAGCTTCGCGAAGGCAAGCAGAAGCCACGCGGACTGTTTCAGGAAAACGCGGAGCCGATGCAGATCAAAATAAGCGAGTGCGCGAAGCCGTCAAGACATTTGCGGACAAGACACGGAAAGGTCAACAGGTTGCGGTGTGGAGGAGTTTATAGCCGGTGTAACGTTTTTCAGTGTGGCCGTTTTTCCTAACTCCATGACGGAAGGCAGACATATGAGAAAAATCCAAAGTCGGAGCAGAATTTATAACCTTGAATTATTTCCTCATATTGTCCGCATATCCACCCGATTGTCCTAGTCCATGATTTTACTTCTCCTGGTGTGATCCTAGATGTGTCCGCGCTGTCCTGCTACGATCAGCAGCATTTCGTGCCCTTCACGATTGCTTCCTGGGACACTCCCAGGTATGACTGCAGAGATTCGTAGTAATGTCCCAGGAAACGATGATTCGCACACTTTTTTTCGCGACTGACGCGGAAAGGATGCCGAAATGGCATAATTTGCTTCCGCAACCCTTCCTAATCTTGTCGGCGCTCTAGTGGACGCCACCCATTACCCAGAGCTGCTGATGATCCATCGCTGATATATATCGTCGACATTCTTCTTCTTCAACATGACCTCCGATGCACGACTTTCACCCTCGGTGACCCCGAGGACAAGTTCTGGCTTACTAGCACAGACAAGGAAGCCGTCAGTGTAGGTGAACTTCTGCAGATATAAGCGGGGATACCGGGGCGAGACAGGGTGCTTGGGTCTAGAAGAAAAATAAAGAATGGTGTCAGTAAATGAGCAAGTATCTTTTGCAGATGCTCCTTAGAGCCCAACATCTCTTTGAAAGTTATGGTACATGTACGTATTCTATGGCCCATGTTTTTCATTCTGTACTGGTACTGGTACTTCTGTACATTTTTTCTGTATTTTGCATTCTGTACTTACTTGTATTTTCTGTACATTTCTTTGTTTGTAAATGCTTCCTCTCTCTTCCTCTCCTCTTCAGAAATGTCAATATCGTCATCCTGGGCCATGATTCGCTCCCATGGCCACTTCAAATTCTCAAGACGTTGTTCTGACTTTTGATGTGACCTGTCATGGGCACTCCTGAAAGACAAACAAACATGATGAGGAACTTAAAGTGTCCATTTTAAAGCCCCTCTGTATTCAATCTGAAAAACGCAAATCATCGCCGAGATTTCTCGACGTCACGACGTCAGCGTAGTGTAAAATGCACTAGGCTCTATCTGAATACATTAGAGCTCTCCCTGCAGTTTTTCTTCAATGTGCGCTGAAATTTAGGCCTTGATTCTCTGAAATACGTATCAGGCAAGCATTTTGGAGACCTTCATGAGCTGTAAGACCTCTATGTGCACTCTCCTAACATTTTGAAAATATCGTAAAATTCAATACAGCGGGGCTTTAAAGTGACCAGTTTTGATGGGCTGCCCTTTATCGTAGCTATGATCCCCTTCAGGGAAATTGACTTGCATGAAAATACTCACGATTTCTCATTCAACAGACTCTGCATCATTTCCTCTTGAGCAACCTCATCTTCATCTTTGACCTCGACTTCTACACCAGCCTCGCTTTCATTAGCCTTGTCCTCGTCTGGTGAGATGGCGGATTTGTTGATAATGAGTTGAGCATTCTGTGTCAGACCACCTTCCACTTCCAACACAAACCCTACGGCGGAAAAAAACATTACCCGGTATTTAAGTAAAGCAAGCAAAAGGACTTTTGGAGTGGCGCCCTAGAAATTTCTGTGCCTGTCACCTCTCGGAGGTTCCAGGTTCGATCACGTCAGCCTGAGACCCATTTTCCATGTGATCAAGAGGGCAACTCTCTTTGACAGCACAGGTTACTGTAAACCGTGAAATTTTCGCGGTGCTAAATGTTCGCGATTTTGGGGGTCTACGAATTTGTGAAGAATAATTTTCGCGATTGGAACCCTTCAGCATCAAAAAATCTCAAGAACTTGCGATTTTCGCGTGATTTATGTTCGCTTTTTGACCCTCGAGCGTGAAAATCACGAAAATAAAGCGCACACGAAAATTTTACATTTACAGTATCTCTGGACACTCAGGTTTCCTCCTACTCTTTATATTGTCTGTAGAGCTATAAATGATACTACTCTTGGCTCTCATCTCTTGATTCAATAACTTAAACAAACAAGTGAAAATGCTGAACCTTGTCCAGCACAAGTTTTTGGAACATGTACCGGTAGGTCAATTCCAGACTCAAGAAAAAGTGACAAATAATATGACTGTTTACATACCTTCAGGTTTTCTGAGAGCTACGAATTGTCTGATTTGAGCAATATCTGACGAAAGATTGGCCAGGAGAAAACGCCGCTGCTGTTCAGCTTTCGTCAGCCTCGGGTCGGTCCATGGTTCTCCACACGAGACGTAAATGATCTGGTCCCGTTGTAGCGTGTCTCTGATTGTGAAGTGTTCGCGGCCTTGGTCGTCGAATAAACGTCTGGCAGCAAATGGGAGATTCAGCATGCCGGTGCAGTGCTCAAGGAACTAGAAATAGAACACAGAGAGGCTGAAGGAAAATGTCTCAAATGCATCTTGGAAATCGTCAATATGTGATTTCTTTGAAAGCAGATTTAAGGATATTAAGATTAGAGACCTACAGAAGGTGACATTTGCCAGCTGGCCTCTCCACCCTGAGGCAATTCGCAATGGCAGAAGTAATCCAATGTGGTCTCGGACCTTCCATGTGTGTAAGACATGCATTCAATGTTTGAACCAAAAGTCTGGACATTAAAAAAAATCTACAACAAAATCTTACCAGAAGGAACTCGAGTTTCTGAAGCGACAGATCAGAGCAGTGGAGACTTCTTTCATTTGCTACAGAATCATCATTGTTTTCCTTGTTGTCTTTGGAATCTCGGCGCGTGTGTTTGAACTTTTTACCATTTTGGCCGCTCTTCCTCAGATCTTTGGACATCTGAATAACAATACAGGTACTGGTGCATTAGAAACGGTACATTTTAATATCAATGTTCGAGTATTTTTTTGTTGCTTTATTGGGCCAAAACATGAAAGGCGTCAGAGTGGTGCAGTAAAACATCGGCGCCTGTCAACTTGAAGATCTGTGTTCGATACCCAGTAAGCATTTTTGATGAGACAGAGAATCTACTCTATCACATGAATTAGTTTTCTACAGGCATTCTTTTTTCCTCCTGCGGGGTGTACCTCGCATTACGTATGTTAGAGCAAATAATGATGTGTTCGCCATTCAGCACCTGATTCAGTATTCAAAGATGTTGACAAATAAAAAATACACATACATTGGTGAGATCAGGCCCAACGATTGGTATCGCAGCATTTGCGTCTTTTTCTCCATTTCTCAGCACCATAAGCCTCATTGTGGTCGTCTGACTTGGCTTGCGAGGATTTTCAATAGGTGGCGCATATGGTAACAGGAAACCTTCCATGGGCCAATCAAATTTCTGAACAAAAAGGAAAAAGTAAGAATCAATATTTGCAGAAAAATCCTTAAAGGTGCAACTTCATAAAATTCTTAACTTCTGCAATCAGATGCTTCATTCCAAGGTTTTCAATTGTTGGTAGGGTACTCCTGCCATATTTGCAAGCCCGCATTCACTGTCAGGCTGTCAGAGTGGAAACACACTGGTGCCTATCAACTTGCAGGTTCCTGGTTCGATCCCCAGTTCGACCTGCTCATCATGTGATTGAGAGAGTGAATCCCTGACAGTGCAGATTTTCATCGGGCACTCCGGTTTCCTCCTGTCGTACTTTAAATTTGCCCAACGTTGTCTGTGGAGCTGATAATACCATAATTTGGCATCAGCTCTGTTTTCAATATTTTCACTTTCTGCTTACCTCATTGATTTCACCATCCTTGTCAACAGGCCAGGAGAGGGCACGTTTGTTCCATTCTGGGTTTTCCACCGTTGAATGCTTCCACTGACCAATGTTGGCGGTCCTCTCTTGTTTGAGAGCCCAACTGTAATAGAGAGATCAACAATTGCATTTTTAAACAATTCATCGTGTGAAGAACCAAACAACAAGGGGTACCGGTATTTGTTATGTATCTTTATTCTATTCCATCCTTTTCATTGTAAACCAATGTATCTGATAAACTCTCTATGGAACCTACCGCTGGAACTTGGCATCTTTCTTGGGAAGTTTCTCACACATTGTCACAAAATACTTCTGTCCCGGCGGAAGGCTTATTTCACTCTCGGGTTTCTGAATTGTCTCCTCACTGTCTACCACTCCACCCAAGTAGGTCAAGGCAAGCTCTGGCTGACTCTGGAAACCCAATAGACTTCTGAACTTAGACTTCAGATTATAGAACTTAGACTATGGAATACCGAATATGGGACTCAGACTACAGATTGTGAAATTTAGACTATGGATTACAGAACTTAGCCTACAGAGTATGGAACTTGGACTACAGATTGTGGAACTAGACGATGGATTATGGAACTTAGACCATGAACTTTGAATGTAGACAATGGATTACGAAACTTGGAATACAGATCTTAGACTATTGGAACTTACATGTAGACTAAAGATTATATATGAAGTATGCATAATTAAGAAAAACGGACTCAGAAAAAATTGAATAGAGAAGGATTACTAAGTAAAATACTGACAATAACCCTTGCATCTCCACAAGGCACTGACTGAGTCTGCGAATTTGGTCCAGTGAACCTCCTGGAGTCATTACAAACAACAGATACTACCCCATGGATCCCTGTATGGATAGAGTTACGTTCTAGCTAAGAGAGTCCATGTCATATGTTACCTCTGATGTGATATAGCCATCTCCACCAAACTGCCATATCTGAGACGTCTCTCCTGATTTCTTCCGCAGACCGACGGCATAACCTTCGACCTTTGTTTTATTTGGAAGTTCCACAGAAACAATCGTTTCCAGGACGGTCAAAACCAAAGTAGGCATGCATTTCATGTAGATATATCCTTCCTGAAATGGAATGAAACAGGTTTTATGTCATGGAGTTCCATAGCCTCGGTGCCAATGTCTGAAATGCACCACCTCCAAAACTGAGCAAACTTGATTCCATGTTTGCACTCTTTCAGACCACCTTTCAGACTTGACTCCCATTCTCACTGGAAATTTGACCTTAAATTTCACAATTTAAAAAAAATTTCACCTACCTTTGATACGACCCATAGCTGAGCATCAGCCGGCCAAACGGATGTGTGTCCTTTTGGCTTTTTTGTTGCAACAGACAATTCAGGGTATAACACGAAGTTGGGATCATCCTGAAAGTGAACAGTTATATGAAGTGTACCACACATAATTCTGTTGAGATGCTAACGCTATTTTAGGCCCAGTAATTTTAGGCCTGAAACTCCCCAAACCAAGGCAACTTCTTGCTGCTGCATGATGACAAAGAAATTTTCTGACATGTATGGAAATGTCTTGCCACCAATTGAAAGCCTAACCAAACTAGACAAGAGCTTGCAAACATCTTTTCAAAACTGAGGAAGTTTACATTGGTTTACGTTTTCTCACCTTACTGGTCATGAAGTGGTTCGAGATGCTGATTTCTGACTGTTGAATCATCGTTGAGACCAGATCTTCATCCAATGGAGAAGGTCGTTCAAATGTGAGACTATCGGGTGGACCATCAGTGGTACGCCAGGCAGAGCTCCTGTAAAAAAACACAGTACCCGGTACTTAAACCAACTACTGCATTGTAATGTACGAGACTAGTCCATCAGGGCCAAAGCCATATTAAGAAGCCTGGTAAGTATGGAAGATAGTCATGTTCTTGCACTTGCATGGGAATCTTTTACTTGCCCTTGCGAAGGCACAAAGTACAGTACAAGGCACAACGGCTTACTCTCCACGCGACGGACTAAAGAGCCAGGGCTAGATTCGACCTGGGACCTGCTGAGTGAATATGATAACCACTAGGCTATCAAGCTGCTCTGACTTACCTGTCTTTTCCACTGAGCAGGTCAGGGTCCATCATCAGCTGCTCTCGGATCAGTACCTGTCTCTCCTCCATTATGACCTCCTCTTCTTCCATTTCACCCTCGTCCGGTGAAGCAGGATCTAGCCCCTCCATCTCATCATCCTCGCCAACCATCATAAGGTTATCCATCACATTTGACTTTTTCTTTCGCTCTTTCGTCGTCGTGACGATTGTGAATCCTCGCACGCGGTCAAACGTGCCTTGTAAACAGAAAGCTGTGGAAAAAGTTTAACGTGATGAATGTAGGCTTCACAGATGACCCATACAGTACTGAACATAACGGTAATAGGAGCTGTCAGTGTGTTGACCAATAGGTGTCACTACGGCCCAATTCAATCAGTGCATATAGCGGGCCCATTCATTCTTCATTGAGCACCAATCACATGGATTTTCCTGTGTACTGGTCCGCTAGAAATTTGCTGCCATCTTTTGGCAATACGCGCGGTTGACTGCTCCTATTTCTCGAAAATTTGAAAAAAACTTACTGAAAGGACATTTGTATGAATCACCAAATGAGAACCAGACTTCTTGCTCCTGCTCCAGTTGATAAATATCCTGTAGCTCTCGACCGCTCTTATCGAACAGCTTCCATTTTCTTGCCGTCAATCCCTGCTCGCCCTCATCGCTGTAGTGTTTGCACGATGACGCGATCGTGTCCAGGAGCTGGAATGCAACGAGGAGTGACGCAAGAATGCTTAAGCCTGCAGCCCAAACAATGACGTGTGGCTTTACAATGTCAAAGGAACTCTCAGTTATAAGTTATCCAGCCACTCAAGCCACTCTTCATTACAACTATGGTACCGGCACCGGTAATCCATAATTACGATCCAGCTCATTCACTTCAGGATCTCTACTCGAAAGGGCCTGAGGAAGACCCCGGTTGGGGTCGAAAATTTGAGAAATTCGGAGATGACTTTGGCCCGTATTCTAGAAGCTTCCTTAACTCTAAGGTCCACTTTAATCTTTTGTATTCTGCCCTGCAAACAATAGCTATAAGGTAAACCTTAGAGTTAAGGAAGCTTCTAGAATACGGCCCTTTATGTTTAATACTATCATTTTGTGTGTCGGTTTTTTGTGCTCTATGTTGGATATCGGCCACTCAAGAAAATGTTTTAAAGAGGAACAAGCAGCCTTCACCAAAGCTCACACTGAGGATACAACTTCATTGTGGTGACTTTGTTTGGCGTCGAATGAGGGACCACTTGGCTTCTTCACAAAATCACGGTGCCATACGAAGGGAGGGCCTGACATTTCATAACAAATCATCAACCTTACCTTTTCTAACATCTTCTGTTTATCGTCACCGATTCCTCGTTTGGCGTCTGTGATGTTGAAGAAAATGTTGACAGGGTTTTCATATGTTCCATTCTTATAGACGACAAGTCTTAGACCCCTGATATCAATCAGTTTATTCTCCATGTCCAGTTTCTGAATGTGGCGAAGTTTATAAGAGTTACCCTCATCCTGAAAGAAGGAAATGATATTTATCATTCAACCTTAGAGAAACAAGACTTTTCAAGAAGGGTTGAATTCATCACCAGTTCAAAGCAGCTGAATAGAGAACTGAACATTCTTATTGTAACTGGTAAAGTCTGGCAACATCTATCTTCGACCTAATGGAATGCGGAAGTCATGTAATGTGACAGAGCTTTGCGGTTTATAATCATGCCTGTCGATCACTTGTGGTCGTTCCCCGATTGTTCGCGTTCTCCACCGGTCATTCAATAGCCGCGTTTGATTAAAGGTCCGTGGAAAATCCAACGATCAATTTCCTAGCTTCCGCATTCCATTAGGTCAAAGATAGATGTTGCCAGACTTTACCAGTACTGGAACGGTTTTCGTATTAAATCGGCCTCATCACGTCACTTCTAATGTAAACCAGTGGTGGTCAGCGCCATAACATCAAATACGCCTGGCACTGAAGTGGTTAAAGGACCCACCACTAACAACAGATCAACTATACTCTATCTCACGGTGAGGTGACAAGATGTCACAATACACTGTTGTGCATGTTTCCTAGCAAAATGTACAGGTGACCTACTGTCAATTAAGAATGAGACACAGCTTCCCACTTACCACTTCAGTGACCATCTCGGGCTTCAGGTCATTGAGGTACTGTTTCAGTTTCTGCCTCATGGTGGTGAAGTCTTTGATGTCACAGTCCACCATGCCCAAGGCATTTTCAATCTCAAGTTCAGTCATGGAATTTATTGTGATGATATTGACCTGATCAGACAGACCATCTTGAGCTAGGCGTAGCTGAAATGATTGAATATTCACAAAATTCAAAATAAATTCAAATTTTATTCAAACACAATTCTTCGAAAAATGGTAAATGCCTAGTTTTCAATGCGTGAATGTCTTGTACTCAAGGGTAAATGTCTTGTATTTAATGGGTGAATGTCTTGTATTGAATGGGTGAATGTCTTGTATTCAATGGGTGAATGTCTTGTATTCAATGGGTGAATGTCTTGTATTCAATGGGTGAATGTCTTGTATTCAATGGGTGAATGTCTTGTACTCAAGGGTGGATGTCTTGTATTCAATGGGTGAATGTCTTGTATTCAATGGGTGAATGTCTGGTATTCAATGGGTGAATGTCTAGTATTCAATGGGTGAATGTCTTGTACTCAAGGGTGAATGTCTTGTATTCAATGGGTGAATGTCTTGTATTCAATGGGTGAATGTCTTGTATTCAATGGGTCAGCATCTTGTACTCAACACTTACCTGCTGTTTGTATCTGTTAGCCTCATCAAGCCTCGTTTTGACCTGTTTTTTCAACCCTTTCAGGTAATTTGTGGCAGCAAGTGGGCTAAAACCCTCACCTGATGAGGCCCACAGGGGTCCAAGCACCTGGGAGGTGGCAGTCGTCTGCATACACGGGTCCAATAACTTTGGAACTGGAGAGGACGAGTGTTAAATTTACATCACTACTTTTTTCTGGATGAGCAATACCGGTAGGGCCTACGCTATTCAGGAATCTTAGCCAGTGTTGAAACAGTCTGTGGATATTTTCATACAAAACCTGCAGCACTGAACATATTAACCCGGCTTGTTCCACTTCAGACTAAAATGTCTTGACGACATACATGGCTGTAACGGGACGGCAAATAAAACTGAGATTACAATAGACTCTATCACTCCAAAAGAGCGCAGCACCTGACGGGACAGCGTCATGACATCCCACACGTCATTTCTGAACGCATGACGTGACTCGAAAAAAAATCCAGTTGTTTCAGCGATCATGACGTCGTGAAACAATCTAATTTTTTTTCGTCTCGCCTCAAAACATCATGAATGACGTGCGGGACGTCTTGGACGCTGTCCCGTCAGGTGCTGCACTCTTTTAGAGGAATATCCTGTATTCCATCAGGGGTGTAATAAGTGTATTGTTTCCACAATATAAACTAGAGGAGGAATCACACGTTGTAAGTACGGATACATACTGTTATTGACAGTGACTCTATCTGTTCCATCCCAGTTCTGGGTGATCTGTACGACGGGATTCCCTGCCCAATCATAGAGTACACGACAAGGACTCCGCAACTCTAACTTGCCCGATATACTGTCGAGGAACTGCAAGACAAAAAAAAGCTTATGGCACAAGTATTCACATTTGTGACCCTCCACAGCAAAGCCAGGTGCATGTCGCTCTTAGCTTGGCAGGTTGAGACCAAATGTTTGTCAGTTTCAATATTGTCTGTCTATTATGAAATCTGAAAGAATCTATTTCTTCCATTCTCTCCTGGTGTCATCTTAGTTCGTTGCGGCTCACCTTCGGAGCGACATACGACTGGTTTTGCTGTGGAGGGTCACATTTATCATGCTACAGATGATTGAAAGCATCCTCCTACAGCTGAGTTCTTTTCCTCGCTCCTCTTCATCAATTCACTGTATGACGGAACCCGAAACCTTAGAAGCAATAGGCGCCAATTGTGTCACTCTAACAGCCCATCAACTACGGAAGCTATGTTCTCACCAGTTGCCACTTCCTAGGGTCAGCCACTGCTTCAGTTCCATCAGTCGATGATCCGTTCTTGAAAACCATGATCCTCAGCGTGGCCCGGTCGATCAACATCTTAAATCTTTTTGTCATCATCGGTTTCGCCGCCTTCTTTTTCGAATGGGGTATGATGAGACCATTCATTGTCCAAGTGGCTGGTGCTGATGATTTTGATTCATCTGAAGCACATGAGAATAAATTTGTTCATAAAAGAAGGGGAACAAAGGTGGAAGGTTGGTCTCTACATTCTTTTACCTACAGAGTGCCAATTTAAAACGTGAGGAAACAGGGAGCGTCTATGTAGCACACCTCACTAAAAACTGACAGTCAACATCCAGTACATTCGACAAACCTCAAAAAGTTTTAATGTACTTTCGAACCTCTGAAAATATAGAGGTACCGTATGTATCCATGAACCACTACGAAATGAAGGTTCTAATGTACTTTGCTCATGAACTACTAAAAATAGAGGTTCTAATGTACTCACGAATGGCATGCTTCATGGGGTCCTTGAAATCCTCCCCCATAGAAACAAAGACTTCTGCTCCGCGCTCTATGTTACGAGGATCAAAGACTTCTGTACCGTCTGACAGGAACAAACGTCGACCCGCAAGTGGTAGTGGAAGTTTATTGGTGCACATTTCAAGCAGCTGTAGATAGAGAGAAGTCAAAGGTCAAATATCAGATTTTGGATCGCATCTGGAGAAAACCTAGGCCTCTGCTGTCCCTCTCCATCAAATGAAGATCGGATCGACACCGCACCTGAACTCTCAGAAGTGACAGCCACTGATGTTTCCATTGCGACACTGTGGCATTCGGCCTTAGAAATCAAATTTTCTGTGACCATTTTTTGTTAAGAATTCCACTGGTGGCACTTTAGGACTTAACAAAATCAAGGGAAGCACTCAATAAACATGTTAGTTACATACATGTATTTGTTTTATTATTTAATCCCAGTACGCATGTAGTATTATTATATATCTACTAGCAAAGCACCCGTCAAATGACGGGTCTGAAACACGGGGTGGCTCCAGAATGCAGAATTATCGGACGTAAAGCCCCCGAAACGCCAATGTGAACGTCTGAGTGTCATTTTGTTGGGGACTCTTTTCGTGGCAGTGAACAATGGTTTGTTGGCGTGTTGGCATTTCGGATTCCTTGCGTAAGCTCCCTATTGTCAGTCCCGTTAACGGTGGTCCTCTACCCTCCCTTCGGTCACGTGGAGTGTTGTCCAGTTGCATTGAGTTGTTACCAGTTTCCGGCATGACCGGTGTCACGTTCAGTACCTGCCAGGGACAGGGACATGCGTGCGTTTTGTTTTGCGTCAAAAAAAAGCGAACAAAAGTGCGATTTATGCGGATGTTATCGCTCCTCACGCAATTTGAATGCTGCCAAACACAACATCACGGTGAACACATGTCTACTGTAAATGACCCCATCATCATCATGGAGAATGACCATCATCATCATGGAGAATGACCATCATCATCATGGAGAATGGCCGTCATCATGGAGAATGGCCAGCATCATCATGGAGAATGGCAATCATCATCATGGAGAATGGCAATCATCATCATGGAGAATGACCATCATCATCAT
>NMRB01002207.1:59822-91444 GCA_002633025.1 Notospermus geniculatus | reverse complement strand
CATCATCATGGAGAATGGCCATCATCATCATGGAGAATGGCCATCATCATCATGGAGAATGGCCATCATCATCATGGAGAATGGCCATCATCATCATGGAGCATGGCCATCATCATCATGGAGAATGGCCATCATCATCATGGCGAATGGCCATCATCATCATGGAGAATGACCATCTTGTGGCAGTGAACAATGGTTTGTCGGCCGTTGGCGTTTCGGATGCTTTGCATAAGCTCCCTATTGTCAGTCCCGTTAACGGTGGTCCTGTACCCTCCCCTTCGGTCACGTGCAGTGTTGTCCATTTGTTATCAGGTTACCAGTCACTGGCAGCATGGCACTTTTTCAGTCCTGCCTGGGACAGGGACATGCGTGCGTAGGCCTAGCTCCTTGAGGCCTATTCATTATCTTGTAAATCGTGGTTTAACTTGACATAGGCTATGTCTACTTTGTGCAAAGGTAGTGACATGACATGCATGAGGTGGTAGGCGTGTCAAGCATCCGCCCGTGTGGTGGGAACTTGCAAAGTAGGCCTACTCGGTCCCCCGATTCCATCCACGACGTAAACTTGCCATTGCGCTGACGTCGCGATCATGACGCAAAGCCTGGTGGCCAAATGCATTGTTGACGTCATGCACACGATGCACGGACCGCTGCGTTACCGTGACGCTGCAAGGCAACGGTGGTGACGTGTTTCGACTGTGACGTCAGACTCGGTCGTCTTGTTCTGGGTCGAAAAAAGCGAACAGAAGTGCGATTTATGCAGATGTTATCGCTCCTCACGCAATTTGAATGCGGCCAAACACAACTTCACGGTGAACACATGCCTACTGTGAAAAACGAAGGAAAGTCGTCGAGCCGTTTCGGAGTTTATTACAGAAATCGCCTTAGACTAATATAATATAGATCATCCGCAGTCACTAGTAAACAAACATGCAGACAACAAATCCATATTGAACAAAACGTTCCACAACCGATGATCACACATTATCCATTATTGACTGGCACGAAATCCTGCCATGGCCCAAAGCTATCTTCACAATAGTCTGTAGTTCACCCCTGATGAGGTATTAAAAAACACACCACATGCTACACCAAATGCCTGCAGTGTTCGTAAAAACCTATGTTATTATCGAATAAATCGTATTGAAATAGTACAATAAAGTCAGTATATGACCATTCGATAAGTGTACATTTAGAGTATTTTTAAAAGCATCTGTATTTCTTGGTTCATAAACTAATTGGCTTGGTTCTGATCTTCTTTTAGCTCAGCAGGCCTAGTTTTAACAATATATGATTTCTATAACCACGGTCAGAATGATAAGAGCTTAGTAATTACCTAATTCTTTCCACGTGAATGAACCAATTCAAGAGATCAATGTGACGTTGGCGATATTATAAAGGATGATAGCAAATCCTCAAGGAACATTCCCACGCCCTTCGTGTCATGGCAAAAAAACAATGACCATAACTCTTCACATGGAATCCTCGAATTACAGCAGCTAGTCAAGTAGGCTAGGCCTAGGTAGGCCTATGGTTATAGATAACGATCTGTTTACATGTAAATGCTGGACACCTATCCAAGAACACTGGCACTGAACTCCAAATGCGCCAACCACTACATGTAGGCCAAAGAGGAAATTCTCAATGCTGGCAGGTTAGGCCGTTGCCATAGGGGTACAGTACTTCACTTCTAATTTTGACAAAGATGACTCACTCTAGAGTTACCTGTGTGTCTCTTTCACAGGGACTTGATGCGTATGATGTATGATGTTGTCAGCCCCCACAAACAATGCCCAGGCCGTAGTAACATATAGGCCTAGGCCTACAGAGAGAATTCTCTGTAGGCAGGCATGTTACTAGGGCCGGGGCATTGTTCGTCAAGTCCCTGTGGTCTCTGTAACAAACCCCACCAGGGTGCATGTATGCAAAAGTTGTCAGTAGTTGTGAATGGAATGGTCACCGAAAACATAATTTTCCATGCTCAACATTGCTTAACTTCCAGCTTGAAGGGTAATGGTGGAAACAACTGGTCATCAGGAAATCCTCTATCATGTTTATGGCCGACACGCACCATGACAGAGCTGGGAATTCAGGACCGACCGGCAGAAAGTCCGGTAGTGCTTTCAGTGCTGATCTGCGGTTCAGTTAATGGGAAAATGCGTTAAACTAACTGCCAATAGGCGCCGGTAGCACTATCGGACTTTCTGTGCGGTCGGACATTCCCTTTTCGGCGCATTATTGGTTGGTTTAGTAAAATGTAGGAGGAAAATGGAGCTGATGAGAAATTATGTTGAATTTGCATGGTTGGCATGATATGAATAACAAAGTCGATCCTTAAAAATGTATGTCTAAAACAGAAAATGCCAAAATTACCTGATTAATTGAAGATGCAGCCACTTTGCAAAATGTACCTCGACTACCATTTTTGAATGCTGTCACGACGATTGTTTCTGGCTGTCTGCTGTACAATGATTTGATCTTCCTTGTTCGTCCAAACATGGATGAGCCTGAGAATAAAAAGTAGGTAGATAATTAGGAGGCATTGACTGAATCGCAGCCAGTGGTTTTTATTTTATTTTATTTTGTCAAGAGGTAATAAAGTAATGGGGGATGGCATATGCAGTCTAATTTTTTTCTGGGCTTGATGTACATGTAAGTTAGAGGAGGCTAATTCTGATAGCTTCTAATATATTTCACAATTTGCAGGATAGAAATTACGATTCCTTATTATTTTCTTGAAATGCAGATGCCACTGGCTCCCGACACCTTTGGTTGACATTTGCTCGGAGTCAGAAAAGAATTTTGTGGAATTTTTACCTGATTTTGCAGACTGTGGTCTCATTCTACCAGTTGAGCTCCCATAGTATGCAGACAGTGGCCTGAAAGAAATGAACGTGAAATGTTTACGAGAAACGTTTTTTTTCACATCTGAGCCTCTCCAGTTGGACTTATCAAAATAAACATACCAGTAGGCCTACACTTTAATTCGGTTCACATGCACAAAATATGTTGTTGACTGAACTCTGAAAGTGTGAACCCAAATCAAACATCAGGATTTTGTGAAAAAGACTGACATAAGATTCATCTCCAAAAAAATAATTTTTGGCCACCGCTAGTTTGAGGTCACACCAGAAAAAGATGAACACATCAATGATACTGAAAGTTCTTTTGACGTGTGCCTCACTGATGAGTTGCCGTTCAATGCAGAGTGCAGCCATTAAGTAGTTAGAAACAGTGTAACGCGCTGCAGCATGTGGTATGAGGATATAAATTTATCGCACGAGTTATGCACCTGACATGCCTGACTTTATTCCTAACTGGTGTTCCTGCCTTTGATGGCAGTTACATGTACAGCCCATGGCAATTCAAGCTTCAAGCTTAGGTTGGTTAATGTGGTTCCACAGCAGTCTCCAAGACTGATGGAACAAAAGCCAGTTCCGCAATGAGGCTTTTTTGCATTTAATGTCGCAACGACATAACACATTTAAATGTCATCCTCATACGCTGTCTCTTAACACTTTTGATGTGGTCTCCCTGAATCATTGCCAGACTAACAAATTTTTCCCATATTTTTCAGTGCGGAGAAATGCAAAGACGGGATGTGCTGGTGTGCGGAATGCTGGTCACGGAGCCACAAACATCACAACAGTCAAAATGCATCATGTATCATTCTTTTGAAAACACGTTACAATATTTGACAGCTGGAGATAACAAATTTAGTTCAAATGCTTGATGTCAGAGTACATTATTTAACAAGCTTGAGTTGGTTGCTTTTTCACACTGGATGCTGGCTCTGCATGACATGTGACGTCCTCCCACAGCAGGGCTTTGGTCTCGCTCCTCCTTGAGTGAGTGGATGAAGAGGACCAAGGTAAAAACCCCTGCTGTTGCAGGATGGTCATATGACATGGCTCATGACCTCTGTTGACGGACGACAATCAGCACACCTCATCAAAATGGTAACTTGTTATAATGAAATCGCATATCTTCACACCGGCGATACTTACAAATTTCGATGGTAATATATTCTGTGGATGAATTTCCAACAAGGTATTTGATCAACAGCAGATAGCAAGAAATTGTACATACATAGTAGAAAGCGACATTGATGAGAAAAGGCTGCCACTTTTTTCCTTCAATACATACATGTAAGTAAGTGAAGTGATATCAGTGCCCATGAAGGGTTTCTCAGTCTGCTACATTAGGCTTGGAATATTTAAAATACGTGTAGGATGGAATAGTTGCACAAACATGGCATATTCACCACCCCTTTATCATCAAAAAGATCAGAACAGCAGCACCTCGGCCTACAACTATTATGTCGTCCCAGATTTTTTTGGGACACAATGAGAAACATTACATCTCACCTTCTGCGATTAGGATGAGAACCAGCAGGGGCGCTAGCGGGCCTCATCCTTTTCTTGTTCTGGTCTGACTGGGTTGGTGTTTGTCTAGGCACATCAACAACTTCCCGTGGAGTAGCTGGGTCCCATTTCTCAGGGTCTGCAATGAACTTTGAGTCTATTTTGGGCTTTCCTGACGCCATTGATGGCTTTGCAGAATGTGGTCGTGGTGGCTTTTGCTGGGCGTGGAGGGCCACCATTGAGGAAACAAGTTGAGCATATGGCAACTGTTGTGAATACGGTGATGGGGGTGGATGATGGCTGAAAAAAGGAGTATATCATACAGAAGTAATAAATTTTGAACTCCTTTCACTTCATTTCAAAAGACTAAATGTGAAAACGACATGACCAAAGTTGGATCACACACCAGGCAGATCTGTTTATCATCCAAATGGTGTTGAAGATGCGCAGATGCAATTCAGCTGAAACGGTGATGAGAGTGGACCGCTGTCCTTTCCGCTAATAAAAATCCGCTTGGTAGGCCTAAATGGCTGTACTTACGATTTCTTTGTGTATGGAGGTGATTTTTTTAGTTCATCCAAATACTGTGCAATGATCATGTCTTCATAACTGACCACAGATGATGGCTTGCTCCTCTGTGGTCTTTTGTGTCCAAGATCTTTGTCTGCCTTGGACGGCATTTTCTCTCTGGAATAAGAAAATTAATTGATTAACCATGAAAGTATTATAGAGTATAATACTTCCATGTGGATTAACCAAGTTAAAATAGGCCTACAGTACAGGTCACAATTGACATCCCTACAGCTTCGCGCAAGTTACTCGTAAGTTACGAGTAACTTACGCATAACTCAAGGCTTTGGTGTCGCGTAACTCACCGCAAAACTCCCCAAAATCGCGTAACTCGCCTCGTAGCTCACTGTGTAACTCACCGCGTAACTAGCGAAATTCGCGTAACTCACCGCGTAACTCATCTCGTAAGTTACGCGTAACATAGCTCGTGAGTTGTTGCGTAAGTTACGTGAGTGACTTACGCATAACTTACGCGAATTTAGGGATGTCAATTGTGACCTGTACTGTAGGCCTTGTTGAAATGAACACAACTGTTGACTGACACCTAAAATAAAATGCAACTTGTGGAACAAGCATCTAAGTTCAAGTTTTGCGAGATCTTAGAATGTGGATTTTATGGGCAGTGAAATTGGCAAGGCTGCCTGTGTAGGCTGTAGGCTAGGCCCACATGTCAAACGAGCGTCAATTAAATTACCGGTAGGCCTCCTAGGGGCCTATAATATAGGCCTATAATAGATTAATGATGTTGTTTTCTTTATCTGGAGGACAGGCCTTTATATTCCCTAATTTGGGCTATTTCTGTTTACGGTGGTATTGGGCCAAAGGCGCCATCAGACAACAGAGCGCCAAAGGCGCGATCGGGGGGGGGGGGCCTCGTTAGAAAATTTTTTGAAAATAGAGGATAAAGATGCCATTTCCAGACATCTGAGTTTCCCATTTAAATGTAAAACAAGACATTTGGGCGCCCTTAATTTGGGCTCTGACACTAAACTTCATTTAATTTGGGGGAATAGGCCCGTAAAGGCCTGGAGGAGTCAGTTGCACTATTAACAGATTAAAGTCATATTGTAACAATAATCAGGTCATCATCAGGGATGTCCATGCAGCCGCTCACCACCTCCACCCCGGACACCTCCTGGACCTGGGCCTTGTAGGCCTACCCCGGGCTGGCTATTGCCTTTGTCTTTATTGAGGGTTCATCTTAAAACCAACATCCCAGCAGAAAAGTGGACGACCAATTAGAATAGTTACATGGGCATCCATGCTCAGCATCACAAACAGTGCAGTGACATTTGCATACATGCTTGAGCATGTTGGGTGCATATACATTGTATACAGATATGTGAGACAAATAGTGTACAGCCTAAATTTATTTTCTCGGCAAAATAAACGTTTTAGGGCCTAGGCCTACAGGTAACCAAGCCCAGGTGGTCTTTTAATGCTTATTTATTACCTTAGCTTTTTTGAGCTTCGTATACACAGAGGTAAATTCCTAATACAGTATCCCAAGCAGCGCGTCAGAAACTCGCTACGCTACAACAAACCACGTCCATTCCGCCTATCGACAGCCATGTTGATTAGGCTCAGTCACCTAGGCGACAGCAGTGTCTTCACACTGCGCAAGCGCAATGTTCACTTGTGTTTAGCATACACAGAATTGTACATGCTCTCACAGTTTGCTTGGAGAGTGAATAACCTCGTTCCCACGTAAACAATTACAACCTCGTCGCCAGGTCAAGGTCACAATATCCCCTGGTGCGGGGAATTTAAAACTTACGCGCGATTTTCCGTAAAAATATAGCCTAGTACAAAAAAATAAGTGGATTGTTTTCGGGGAAATACATGTACTGAAAAACAAAAATAACGAATTTCTCCGCGTGCGAGAGTGTTGCGGTTGTGAAAATCTCACACTGTTTCCAAAAATGGTGATTTTGCAAAGCACTAAGGCACCTGGGTGCAGTGTCGTAATTGGAGCATCAGAAAATGCGGAATGCGACGGCACTGCGGAGGAGTTTGGCTCTCAGTTTGCTTGGAGAGTGAACGAGCTCGTTCCCACGGCATGCGGTAAACAATTACAACCTCGTCGCCAGGTCAAGGTCACAATATCCCCTGGTGCGGGGAATTTAAAACTTACGCGCGATTTTCCGTAAAAATATAGCCTAGTACAAAAAAATAAGTTGATTGTTTTGGGGGAAATACTGAAAAACAAAAATAAATAACGAATTTCTCCGCGTGCGAGAGTGTTGCGGTTGTGAAAATCTCACACTGTTTCCAAAAATGGATCCAAAGAAGAAAGCACAAAAATTGACACACAAAGTGGTAAATATCAAGAAGAAGTCAACTTCCAAGACTTGCGAATTTTTGACCCCAACTGGGGTCTTCCTCAGGCACTTTTCAGTTGGAGAGACCAGAAAAGACTTTTCTGAAAAGTGCCTGAGGAAGACCCCGCTTGGGGTCAAAAATTCGCAAGTCTTGGAAGTTGACTTCTTGATATTTTCCAAATATGGAAATAGAGAAAGTCCANTAACAGGCTAGTGAACATCCTGAATTTCAGAATCGTCAGTCAGCGCTTCCGTCGGACGCCCATGGAACCAGGTTATTTTCTACCTCTCTGGCTGTCAAAATGTCTGGCTGTCTGACCTATTTTTAGTTCTGCCTGTTTAACCTAGGGGCGCTGCCGGTTCGAAACAATCACCTGTTTTATCTGTAATGTTATAAAAATGAATAAATTCGATAACACCTTTTTCATGATCAACTTTTTACTATTATTGAGACTAGCTTTTGACCCCTAGGCCTACTAGGTCTTCATCAGGTCCTGATGAAGACCTAGTAGGGGTCGAAAGCTAGGCCTAGTCTCAATAATAGTAATCAAGTTGATAAAGAAGTGTAATCTGTATAATGATAACAAACAAAGCGGCTTCCATCATATAACGCGAGGTCATTTTATTCTGCCATCAAATTTCCCCATAGACTACAGCCAGGTCATCTTTGGGTCCCTCTCCCTTTCGGTCATCATTAAATTATGTAGTACTCCATTTGAGGATTTCCGAGTATAATATCACGAATGATGCGAAGGTGGTTGTAAGGAGTCAGTATTTCGCTCATCGTTAGATAAAAGGGACTCAGAGGTGCGTGCATCGCACCTGTTTTTCTGTATTCAGTCTTTTATTCTAAAACATCTTACAGAAAAATAGTCCAAGTTCGTTGGAAAAAAACTCGCCCCCGATTCCCCTTCCTGGGCATTGATAAAGGAATAACATAAGCATTCAGAATGTTTTGATTCACTGTCTATACTTGAAAAGACTGAAAACACCCCCGGAATTTATGTCACATCGATATCCATCGCAGTGTTTGCCTGTACTATTCATACCTGAATCCTAGTATCCAGTATTACTGAAAATATACGTGTGTTGGTCCTACTAGGCATGGTTCTAATTACTATGGATCTGTCACAATGTTTTTCCATAACGAAATATCTATTCAAGTGTCATTATGACCCCGTCAGAGATCAACAACCCCACGGCCTGGCTGCTAGGCCTCGCTATCACAGCTTACCAGAATAATCGAGATGTAAACTAGACGGCATAAAAATTTCGATTTAAACCAACAATTAAACTCATGTATATTGATGAGAGACTTGAGTTACACAGTACATGAAAATAAACGGTCTCATGAAATTTAGCATTGTTCTCAGCTATCCCAGTGAGTGCGTTAAAACAGTTTGAAGCAGGTTTGGTGTGCACTTGGTTTACCTGGAGTCCTTCGACGCGCACTTGCTGGAAAAACGTGGGAGTGTCTGATAAGGCTGCACCTGCACCGTTCATAAAATTCTAAGGAAAAAAAACAATTTTCATTTGTGATAGAGAAGACCTTATAAATTTCAAAATCTGATCCAGTGATTGCCTGATTGTTTTTGACATAAGTTTGCGGAGGACAGTTTTTTCAGAATCTCTGCATTTTTTTAACATCAACCATGCCGGCGGACGACAAATACAAAATTTTTGAGAATACTCCATCGGGGGAGATAAAGTTCTTCGACTATACGTTCAGGAAGCGCGAGATCGCCTTAGCTTTAGGACTGCTGTCAGCAACTCTTTTGTGCCTTTCGCTGACCATCCTCGCCGCGACCCAATCGCTCAGGCCACTGCCAAACGGATGTGACTCCGTTGGCTGCATGGAAGGCGGAGCGCTCCTTTACAAAAACATCAACTTCTCAGCAAACCCTTGCGACAACTTTTACGCCTACTCGTGTGGCGGATGGTTGAAAAATCACCAACTAGAACCGGAGGACAACACAAGGTCGGTATACCATGAAATTTGGTATAAAAACATCGACAGGTTGTACTGGATTCTGTGGCGGCCACCAAAACACAAGACATCAACTGCCGAAATAAAACTCAAGGACTACTTCGCCTCCTGCATTGATAAGTATGAAAAAATGAGGGCAGGTGGGGTACCCTTCATCAATAAAATCTTGAAGAAACTCGGTGGTTGGAGTGTGTTTGGAACTCTGCAGTCGTCGCAGTGGAAGTTCAATGACGTCATGAGACTCGTTCATGTTGATTTCTGGACCAATGCGCTTTTTACGTTTTGGGTGTACCCCGACCCGCATTACCCCAAGAGAGGGATAATATCGGTAAGTGTTCTTGCTTTATGCAGGTGTAATATCTGCCAGTGTTTCTGTGGGTGAGTGTGTTCCCCTTATTGTTTGGGAAACGCTGGCAAATATAGATCGACATGTTTCTCTGTGTGTCCTCTATTGTAAAGTCGCCGCTTATTCCGTCAGACAATAGGAGGGGAACACTCAGAGATGGGGAACACTGGCAGATGTTACCAGACTGGGCCGTCACGCGGTACCGTGATTCGCGCTTTACCGTGACTTTCGTGGTGAAAAGAGGAAGTGGATCGAATGTGGCGCAACCGTTTTCAGAATCGTCAGTCGACGCCCATGGAACCAGGTCATTTTCTACCTCTCTGGCTGTCTGACCTATTTTTAGTTCTGCCTGTTTAACATAGGGGCGCTGCCGGTTCGAAACAATCACCTGTATTATCTGAATGTTATAAAAATGAATAAATTCGATAACATCTTTTTCATGATCAACTTTTTACTATTATTGAGACTAGCTTTCGACCCCTACTAGGTCTTCATCAGGCCCTGATGAAGACCTAGCAGGGGTCGAAAGCTAGGCCTAGGCCTAGTCTCAATAATAGTATTCAAGTTGATCATGAAAAAGGTGTTAATATCGAATTTTTTCACGGCACCCATCAATACGTTTATCTGTAAACTGTAATCTGTATAATGATAACAAACAAAGCAGCTTCCATCATATAACTCGAGGTCATTTTATTCTGCCATCAAATTTCCCCATAGACTACAGCCAGGTCATCTTTGGGTCCCTCTCCCTTTCGGTCATCACTAAATTGTGTACTCCATTTGAGGATTTCCGAGTATAATATCACGAATGATGCGAAGGTGGTTGTAAGGAGTCAGTATTTCGCTCGATAAAAGGGACTCAGAGGTGCGTGCATCGCACCTGTTTTTCTGTACTCAATCTTTTATTCTAAAACATCTTACAGAAAAATAGTCCAAGTTCGTTGGAAAAAAACTCGTCCCCGATTCCCCTTCCTGGGCATTGATAAAGGAATAATATAAGCATTCAGAATGTTTTGATTCACTGTCTATACTTGAAAAGACTGAAAACACCCTCGGAATTTATGTCACATCGATATCCATCGCAGTGTTTGCCTGTACTATTCATACCTGAATCCTAGTATCCAGTATTACTGAAAATATACGTGTGTTGGTCCTACTAGGCATGGTTCTAATTACTATGGATCTGTCACAATGTTTTTCCATAACGAAATATCTATTCAAGTGTCATTATGACCCCGTCAGAGATCAACAACCCCACGGCCTGGCTGCTAGGCCTCGCTATCACAGCTTACCAGAATAATCGAGATGTAAACTAGACGGCATAAAAATTTCGATTTAAACCAACAATTAAACTCATGTATATTGATGAGAGACTAGAGTTACACAGTACATGAAAATAAACGGTCTCATGAAATTTAGCATTGTTCTCAGCTATCCCAGTGAGTGCGTTAAAATAGTTTGAAGCAGGTTTGGTGTGCACTTGGTTTACCTGGAGTCCTTCGACGCGCACTTGCTGGAAAAACGTGGGAGTGTCTGATAAGGCTGCAGCGTTCATAAAATTCTAAGGAAAAAAACAATTTTCATTTGTGATAGAGAAGACCTTATAAATTTCAAAATCTGATCCAGTGATTGCCTGATTTTTTTGACATAAGTTTGCGGAGGACAGTTTTTTTCAGAATTTCTGCATTTTTTTAACATCAACCATGCCGGCGGACGACAAATACAAAATTTTTGAGAATACTCCATCAGGGGAGATAAAGTTCTTCGACTATACGTTCAGGAAGCGCGAGATCGCCTTAGCTTTAGGACTGCTGTCTGCAACTCTTTTGTGCCTTTCGCTGACCATCCTCGCCGCGACCCAATCGCTCAGGCCACTGCCAAACGGGTGCGACTCCGTTGGCTGCATGGAAGGCGGAGCGCTCCTTTACAAAAACATCAACTTCTCAGTAAACCCTTGCGACAACTTTTACGCCTACTCGTGTGGCGGATGGTTGAAAAATCACCAACTAGAACCGGAGGACAACACAAGGTCGGTATACCACGAAATTTGGTATAAAAACATCGACAGGTTGTACTGGATTCTGTGGCGGCCACCAAAACACAAGACATCAACTGCCGAAATAAAACTCAAGGACTACTTCGCCTCCTGCATTGATAAGTATGAAAAAATGAGGGCAGGTGGGGTGCCCTTCATCAATAAAATTTTGAAGAAACTCGGTGGTTGGAGTGTGTTTGGAACTCTACAGTCGTCGCAGTGGAAGTTCAATGATGTCATGAGACTCGTTCACGTTGATTTCTGGACCAATGCGCTTTTTACGTTTTGGGTGTACCCCGACCCGCATTACCCCAAGAGAGGGATAATATCGGTAAGTGTTCTTGCTTTATACAGGTGTTATATCTGCCAATGTTTCTGTGGGTGAGTGTGTCCCCCTTATTGTTTGGGAAACGCTGGCAAATAGATCGACATGTTTCTCTGTGTGTCCCCTATTGTAAAGTCGCCGCTTATTCCGTCAGACAATAGGAGGGGAACACTCAGAGATGGGGAACACTGACAGATGTTACACCGGTACCAGAAGTGTTCCAACCAAGGAACCTGCAACATGAATTTTTTGTCACCATACGCATAATCTTGTGTTCTTGCCCATACGGATGCAAGAATAATTTCCTATATTAGGCCTGCTTTCCATTGGCGCGTTTCCGTGCGCGGAAACGCTCGAAAGCATTGTTTGTTTCCGCTTCGTTGGTCACGGAAAAAAACAATGGTTTCGAGCATTTCCGCGCACGGAAACGCGCCAATGGAAAGCAGGCCTTATATGGGTAGGCCTACTATATTCTTGAATCACATACATAAGTATTAATGATTTCATTGGAAAACGTGAATATGAAATAGAAATCGGGTTTCTAAGGTGAAAGACATTGCTTCCTACCAGAATCGAACCCACGGACCCTCGCATAAGGCATCAATCGCCAGCACTAAGGGGCATTGGAAAACGTGAGGCGCTTTTTGGCTTCAACAGGTATTGATCACACCCCCCAGGACTCGCTGGGGAGATAAAGTTTTCCACCCGGAAATGAGACAAAATCGCTTTGGTCGTGCATCTATTTCTATGTTTGAGGCATTTTAGAATAGAAACTAAGATCTCGCCGTCGTTGGGTCACATTGGCTGTGTTGTGCACCTCAATACTCGGGTATTGGTCTTATTTTCGACACACCCAACAAGTCTTGGTTCTTTCACCAATGACCGACGGCGAGACGTTTTAAAATTCCTTAGGCATACCCCAAAGTCCTCTTGGATACCTCCAGAATATGGTAATTTTTGCATTTTGCCGTCAGCGTCGCTGACAGCGCACAAGTCTCAGGTCACGTCCCGTGGTTCCAACGAGTTGACTTGGTCGTCATCCTTCTCAGCCGAACATTTTCCGCTGAATATCATCTAGCCTCACTACAATCAAAATTAGGTTAAAAAGCATAGTTGAAGGGCCTCTTGGAATCTCAAATGCCTTTGGATCTTTTCAACAACTCCTCAACAAACCATATCAATCACATACGATGTCTTATACAAACTAATTACAAATGCAACCAGGCCGAAAGTCCCGCAAGCTACCGAAGACGACGTGGTTAGGAATACAGACGAGCGCAGGGGGCGTGTGAGCCAGTGAGACTAGGAATTAGTACCAGTGCCATTTGAACTTGGAGGCGTTTCCCATCGGGTTTATATGGTTAATCTCCTCCAGATATCGGCCTCGAATATCAGATTTTGAGTGGAAGCTGGTTGCCGAAATGTAGCCTTGGACACTTGCATGGATATGGCGATGTCGCCGACGAACGTTCAGTGATTTGTGGATTTATTTTATTGCGAGCCCATCGTTACCACCACACTCTGCCGAACCACGGGCGACTTTCGAAGAACTGTAGCAAGAAACGAAGGTTCTGACTTGTTTGTGATGAATTCATTTTGCCAGATATCTTAGAGCTCAAAAATGGAAAAGTATAAAATCTTCGGGAGAACTCCGAAAGGTGACATAACATTCTTCGAATACCGCTGCACGAAAAAGGAATTAGTGTTGGGTGTGTTGCTTTTGTTAGTGTTCCTGCTGTGTCTATCAATGACGATCCTATTTTCGACCAATTTCAAGATTGTTACGTCGACCAGTGGTTGCAAGACGGTCGGATGCGTGGAAGGCGGAGCGTGGTTGTACAAGAACATCGACTGGGACGTGAAACCTTGCGATGATTTTTACGCATTTGCCTGCGACAAGTGGAAGGAGAGACACCCCCTCGACACAAGGCGATCGGTGAAGTCTGTAAAGACAAATATGTACAGAACCAACTATTATCGCCTGTACAGAATCCTTTGGAGACCGTCCAAACATAAAATCTCATCGGAGAAGAAACTGAAGGATTTCTTTGCGTCGTGCATCATGCAATTTGACAAAGAAAGAAGCAAAGGCGGACCTTTGATAACGAAGGTTCTTAGCAAACTTGGCTGGACTGTCTTCGACACTTTCTCTCGTTCGACCTGGGATTTGACTAAAGCGCTGAAATTCGTACACGTTGACCTGTGGAACGATGTGATGTTTCTTGTCAGGGTCGAGCCTGATCCTGATGACACGAAAAAACGAACCATCGAGGTAAGATTTCGTGGTCTGCCTTGTTTGATCTGATATCGGTGGCAGTGCGTGTATGTGCGCAGAAGGCCTCACTTCCACAGCCTGTTGCCTGTTCTTCAAGCTATCAACTGTATAAAATGCAATTCCCTACTATCTTTTCGCCCCACTCTCAAATGCCTCTTGTAACTGTTGCACGGCACAGGTACAACTCGAAAGGAGGAAAGGTCCCTCAAATTCGGGGATCAAAGCAAACATGTAGGGGACGTTTTCTGCAGTCCACATCAATGCGTCAAGGATCTGCATCTGAATCGGATTTGACAGTCTACAGTCTTGCTACTCGAGAAACCAGTCACGAGAAACACACCAGAATCAACGGAGAAGAAACTGAACGATTTCTTTAGGAGATGCTTGGACGGTTATGAAATCATGAAATATAATGGTGTTCCGATGATCAATCAGTATTTTTAAGAGTGTCTTTGGAGATTGGTACGTTTTTAATCCCCACTTGCCGGGATGGGATTTCAACAATGCGCTGTTTACGTTTTTCGTGGCGCCGGATCCACAGGCACCTACTGAACGCATCGTTGAGGTTAGTTCAGTGGGGTTGTTACAGAATCAAAAATTCATCATCTTGACTACCAAGGGTTTGTAACATCGCTCCGCCCTCCGACTACACATGGTAGTCCATGATGAAAATTCATAAGCTTTCACAAACTTATTTTTTGTACAATGCTTTTTTGCACAGTTTTTTTATGTCGTAGGCCTAACAATCTCGCAAAAAGTACAAAAGAAAAAAATCCACGTACTCCTCCAATGGTTGTCGAGGGCTATACGAAATCATGCACAAATTCCTAAGAATTCATACGGCAAATCAAAACAGTTATATCTTGTAAACAAGATTCTTTAACGAGGTGGAAGGCGGACTATGTGGGATTATAATGATATGCGATAACTGGTCCCGACGTAAAATTTGAATGTCGAGTCAATGTCGCGTTAAGTCAATACCTCTGAGGAACAGACAGTGTAAATGTAAATGTATTAACTTTCTTCACAAGATGAAAAAAACAAAAAGACACAACTAAAAACATTTTATCATGTTCGCCGGACCGATGTCTCCCATGGGAATAATTTGGTACAAAATGTATTTGTGGAAAGCAATGTGGGAATGAAATTGTGTCATATTCTTTAGAAAATTGCATCATGTCTGTTCAAGGTACATTTGGCACTGATATTTCACTCATGTCCAATTATCAGGCGCTTAACTATTATGCAATCGGTGGGCAAAAAACAGGAACATTCTTTCCCTGACAAAAAGTTCGATAATTTGCATAGTGGGCCAATGATATTTGATACCGTACAATGTATATCATACGGTTAATAGCGTTTATGGCAAAATTTCAAACATGTCAAGCCCTCTTCAACTGGCGACGAAAAATAGTTTGAAAAACTTATAAGTTAATGCAGGAAAGTTCACTCGCCTCATCACTTCAAAAGATGGCCGATATAAAAGTCATTTTAAAAATGGCTCTGTTTTTGGATATTGACCCACTTGCAACATGCCCACTGCCTGATATGATTTGCCAAATGTTATGATGAATATAGAAAAGTGTAAAAAATGTTCCAGTTTTTAAAGCCTACCGATGTATGAAATGAGCGAACCATCACTTATTCCGTTTCCAGAAACGCCGATATGTAATCATGGAGGTATAATACCTCCATGATGTAATGTACCCCTCGGACGATGTAGGCCTATACCCGGTAGGCTACGATTGTCGCCTTTTCAAACTTCGCTAGAAGAACGCAGATTGGTACCCACCGAATTTCTCAAAAATGGCGAAGCAAAGTATCAAATTCCAACTACGCTTTTGAATATGAAACTTGGTCTGCTGTGCAGTTATCTTCTCGCGTCTGACGACATGGTTCTTCGTCTTTCAGATTGACCTCTCCGGTCTTGGTATGTACTACGGCTACTACCTCCGGAATGAATCCCAGAACATTCGCGATGCTTACAAAGCTTACATGAGAACGATTGCTAAGCTTTTGGTCCGTGACAACAATATGACCATGAACAATGGAATCAAACAGAGGATTGAAACATTCGTCAATGACGTGTTCGAGTTCGAGAAGGGCCTAGCAAATGTGAGTGCTTTCAGTTTTTGGGCAGTCATTCTTCAGCTGTTGATTTTACGATTCACCAACGAAAGAGCTACGTTCAAGATAGAGAAACATCAATTTAACCCACTCTGTCCAGTCATGGCTATAGTGTTTGCAAGTGACGTCACAGCGGCCATGTTGGAGGCATACAACAAAAGAACACACTTTCAAAACAATCGAAGTTAGTCTCCATAGACCGTTACTGGCGAAAAATTCTTTTGTTTACACATGTACCTCCAATATGGTCATCGTGCAAACACTCTATACCTGACTGCATTCCCACACCGTAGCCCCGTTCTAAAAAGTTCGTCGGCCTACCATTCATTCAGCGAAAAGGAAGTAATCCCTAATGAGATCACGCCCTTTGTTTTTGGTGTGAGGCTGTCAAACTTGTTGGAAAGAACATTAGAAAATGCAGCTGGGAATGTGGAAGTAACCCAAAAGAATGTGATGGCCGCCAAATATAGTCTCTTCAACGTGTGGTTTCGTGAGTTAGAAGTAAGGCCTATGACAACGACATCGTTAAATTGCATTTATAATTAGGTAACAGGCATATCAGGTAAACATGGTGGAGTGGTCAAGAGTTTAGGACAAAAATGAAGGGTGGCGTAGTTCATCATAAATATACTGACACGTCATTGTGATACCATGGTAATACTAGCCTACTAGTATTCTGCCATTTGTGCTTCAGATCACAGCTAACACCCAACCATCTGACAACCCACACGACCAAGAAAACAGAGTCTCTCTAAGTGACCTCAATAAGAATGCTGGAGCGGTAAGCTATCGAATCTTGTTCAAGAATATTCATCTGAAAAAAGATATGGTAAATCAAGACTCAACTAGGAAAATCTGGCCACGCAATTCGTCTACAATGCAAGCTCCAAGCCTCGCCTCAGAGTGCACGAGCTCTACCAGCGAGATGTTGTTGACGTCCTGATGGTGCATCTACTACCGGACAGTGCCTCTATGTAGAAGTTGAGACCCTCCTGCTAGCGATAGGACGATGCCAGCTGAATAATTGTTTCCTTTTTCTACCAGGTCGACTGGGTCAGTTTCTTCACCTACATGTTCGACAAAGCCGGCGTGAATTCGTACACCAAGGTCGTCCTTCTTGAAAAGGAATACGTCTATTTGGTATCTGACTATGTGCAGAAGCTGGGTGCCAACAAAGACAGGTAGTATTAACAAAAAAAAAACGGCGCTGATGATACCCGAGCAATCAAAAGCCACAATTTACAGTTTAGCCAACGCCACAAGACATAGGCCGTATTCTTGAAGCCTAAAGGTAAACGTTAGAGTTAAGGAAGCTTCTAGAATACGGCCCTTTGTGTTGATTGGCTGAAACATGTCGACCATGTTGCCATGATGGCTGTAGAATCATCCATCGCTATGGCTGGCCAGCTTGGCTCCATCTATAACACACACTAATGACGCCTAGTAGTCATCTCTCGAGAATCGCGTGACCCGAAGCAATTTTGGTTAAAAACGAGGAGCGGTTGGAAACTGCAGGTTAATTTAACCAATGTCATGCTTCATGTCCGTGCTACCCATCCTGAGACTCAGGTCATTTCACTCGGCCATCGCCGAGGTGCGACGTAGGAGATGCGTCTGAATGACCCTGTTTCGAGAGGATGGTGCTACCCATCACACGACAGTAGTGCGGCTGTTCATTGTCACAAAATTGCCCATCATGGTTTCGTTTCAGAATCATGAACAACTACCTGGTGTGGCGTCTCGCCCAGACTTACGCCCAGGACCTGTCGTGGGAGTACGTCCATGCCAACAGGGAGTTCTACGTGGCCGTCACGGGGAGGGCCGAGTTCTTGGGGACGTGGCGGTTTTGTTTCTATCTCGTCTCCACTTACATGGAGGAGGCTCTTAGTGCCATGTTTGTGCGGGATCACTTTGCTGATGAGAGCAAACCGAAGGTAAATCCCAGTAAATAGAGTATGAAAATGGATAGGCTACTACAGAGTACGTGTTGCTTAACTTTTTGGCTGCTAATGAACTGCGTTGCTTTAGCATCATGCGTTACCGATAGTAAGTTGGCCCTGGCCATTGGCAAGTTTGTATTTCGTACGATACAACACTTATGATTGTTGGAGATCCTTCCCGTACAGGTTCATGAAATGGTCGGACATCTCAAGTCCACCCTCACCAGCCGACTACAACAGGCGACCTGGATGGACGATAAAACGCGAAAAGCTGCAAAGGAAAAGGTATAAAGATACAATGTAAATGGTCATGCGTAGGCCTACGTTCATATCGCATGTTTTCAAATCGTAACCTCGGAGATATTCTGATTTTATTGTTGCAAATTTCGATGGTGCTTTTGACATCAATTCCAAGTGAAGTACCTCGAAACTTCCTCAAAAACGAAAAGAATAGAACTGTACACGACAGACTGCTGGAGTGTTTCTGAACTTGCAAATTTGGACGACAAAGTAAGACACGAATACAATTTTTTTTAGCTGGCTGCCGTTGTGGACAAACTTGGGTATCCCGATTACATGATGAACAACGACCAATTGGACGAAATCTATAAAGATGTAAGTATTTTGGACAATGACTCGCAGGCCAGCTCTCAAGTTCATTGTCAGAGATGATGTCATATCAATAACATCACAGACATGGCTCGCAGAGATGATCTCACTGAGATTTCCGTATGTGTGTTAGAAGCTTAGCATCGCGGCTTTCCACATCTGTGTCGTGACATTCCAAAAGTCAACACATTTTCAAATGTCACATCAACACAATACAAAAGTCACTAGTTACATCAATGCTCATCAGATAACTAGTGACTTTTGTATTGTGTTGATGTGACATTTGAAAATGTGTTGACTTTTGGAATGTCACGGCACACACGTCGTCGTTCCAGTTACAAATTGACAGAAAAGCGTACTTCCAAAACATCCTGAACGTGGCCAAGTTCGAGAAATCCTACTGGAATCGCCGCTTGATGGAAGGGGAGAACAAAGACGAGTGGACAATTAGTACATACAGTATTGCAGCATACTTGTACAATCCATGGAACGAACTCATGGTACCTGCAGGGACACTGCAGTTCCCCCTCTTCGACAAGAAGCTGCCGATGTACATGAACTTTGGCTCCATGGGCAGTATACTGGGGCACGAATTGATCAATGCTATTGATGAAATGGGTAAGTGATGTTCACTCACAGTCCATTACCACGTATTCTCCATCCCATCCCGAGTTCTTGACTCAAAAGAACTACTGATTCCCTCAGGATGTCTCCACGCATGTCTCCAATCTGAAGAGGTCGCCACCATCGTTCCTCGGCTAAGACCTCTGAAAAGGGCTGGAACCCAACACAAGATTCTTGTGCACATCGATTTTACAAATTATGTGATAAAGTAATCATACCGAAAATTATAATTTGTTCCAGTATTTGTAAAAATACCATTATTTTAACATTCCGTTGGCGAATAAATGTTTTATTGAGGAATAAAGTACGAATTCTTTCGAATCCCTAAGCCATTGGTTGTGCAACGGTCAGAAATTCATCCGCCGTCAGCAATGCATTAGCATTGTACAAAAGTAGTACCGGTCTAGCCCTTTCCAGAGTTTAATGTGGCATTGAACTCTGGGTACGAGATTGGCATGTCTCCTCGGACTCCATTTGTCGTGAATCTAAAGTACGGAATAGAAACGACACTGATCTTGTCACCATATCATTCAACGATAAACACTCTCTTTAACGAACATCCATTCTTTCAGTGAAAAAATTCTTTCCCATGCCAAAATTGCTACCAAAAGCATTTTATCCTCTACAATTTCTCCTCTCATTCACCTCAAAGGTGGTTACTACAAAAAAGATGGCACTCTCTTCGACTGGTGGACGAACGCCACATCCCAGAACTATCTGGCAGCGAGAAAGTGCGTGATAAACTTCTACCACAACAAGACCGCTGGTCCGTATGTCGTTCTTGGAAGGAAATATTCGGTAGGTGAGAGAAAGAGAAATCATAAAGTCCATGAATAATAGTTAACACCCGAACGATTGTCAAATCAAAGAACCCTTTTGCTACTGCCAAAAGTTTAAGATGGACAATTCGATCACCTGCAATCGTTGTGGGTCAAACTACATGTACTTGGGATGCGTGGCTGATGTATGTATTTTCGCAACTGCATCATTCAATGTCATGTTGCTGTCAGGAACCAAAAGCTGGATAACTGTACATGAACATGTACATTGCATGTACATGTACATGTACATGTACATGTACATGTACATGTACATGAACATGTACATGTGCTATGCACTTGATTTTCTACAGATACCGATCAACGGAAGAAAATACGCGAGAGATGGTGTCGCCGAAACTGGTGGGCTACGACAGGCCTATTACGTAAGTGCACTTTCAAATACACAGCAATGTCAGTAGTATTTTACTCTCGAAAGTAAACAACGATGTTTTTTTGCACAAGAAACCTTTGCCTTTTTATCCGAAGTAGAAGGTAACCACCGACAGTTTTCTGACAAGAGTTGTCTTCTCAGGCGTATAAGAAGTGGGAAGAGTCCAACGGTGAAGAGAAACTGCCTGCCGACCTGCACCTGACCAAGGACCAAGCCTTCTTTGTTTCGTATGCCCAGGTAAGTACGCTGGACCAGTCAAGTCAAGATGGCCAAGTGGTCCAGAGAGTCAGTGAGTTAATAATGTCTACCTTCCTTAAATTAAAGAGACTAACAAATTGTTGCCATTTACATTTTTGGGAAGGGTTCAAAATAATCGACGCGATCATTCCTATTACTCACGGCGTAACGAAGGAACGTATGGGTCCATTAGTTTCAACCAGGCTGAAAAAAACAGGTAAATTAAAAGAAATAAGAATTCAGACTACATCACTGACACCTTCTCTGCTACCAACTACCCCAAAGTTGAAGGTTATTTACCGTTGTCATAATTTTATATTGCAGACGAATTGTTTCGTCAGGAGAGATTCTTATTCGTATTATTACGCCATCCGAGGGAGAGTCCCAGAGGATATAAGGTACTGTACATGTACAGTACATGTACATGTACATGTACAGGTACATGTACATGTACATGTACATGTACATGTACATGCAAATTGCATTCAGTCAGTGATACATGCAGTTGGATCGTCAGCAAATTCTCCACCTGACTACTTTTTATCGGCGGAAAATGAAATCCCGAGTATTAGTTGAAAGAAAACTGGACAGGGGTCAGCAGTATAGGTGGCTATATCCACAAATACAGCGCTGTAAGTCATGATCACGAGTCGTAGTCATGCGATCTCAAGTCGGGATGAAAGACGTTGGGTGTCGCTGCAGTCGTAAAAATGATCTGGAGTCGTAGATGCTATTAGTCGTTATAAAATGAGAAGAGTTTGTAGGTGTTTATCTGCTGCGACTCCAGATCATCTTTACGACTGCAGCGCCGCCCAACGTCTTTCTTAGGTACGACTCCAGATCACATCACAACGACGAGAGATAATGGTTTACGGCTACAATGTCCTCATTTGGTAATGTCTTTATTAGCGGATATAACCGCCCATACAGCACCTGTCGGTGTCTCGGCGAGATGCCAGCCCGGAGCATCGAAAAATCCGAATCGAAAAATCAAGTCAATGCGAATGACGTCACTGTGACGTGGCTTGTCACTTGCGGTGAAAATTGCCTGTGTAAGTGTTCTATTTTCTGTGTTTTTCAGAACCAATGGTGCCTTAGCCCAACTTGATGAGTTCCAAAAAGCCTTCAACTGTCCAGCTAACTCAAAGATGAATGCGAAGAAGAAGTGTAATCTCTTTTAGTGGAAAGATGTACAACGAAGAAAACGACACCAATTCAATCGGACAGCAAGCATTCGTACTACATGTATCAACAGCCTGGTGTGGTCAGCAATGCCCATCACCAGCAGGAGAAGCTGGACCCCGGAAATGCCAAACTTGTGTGACCGTACAACTGCGATTTTGGTCTAAGTGACTTCCTCACCTGGAGAAATGTTCACAATTTCCGAACGCAGTCGAGTTCTGCAAGTTTTTAAAAATGTGACGAACAATGTAGGCTACATGAATACAGTATATACCTATAACGAAGATGTACAGTATAAGAGTTTCTATTTCTGCTGTGGAAAGAAAACATTTTCACGATACGTCCAAACACAATTTGGCGTTGGTAACAGTGTTCTCTGGATATCATGGTGCCAACTATTGTAGGCTACAGAAGAAAATGTTTCTGTATTTACATGTATACTAGTAGCTATAAGTTTATGATTATGATTTTTTTTGAATTACATGTACATGTATGTGTATCATAGAAATGCAACGACGGCTGCAACCCTCTGAGTATCAACATTTCCTGAAGTACGCGTTGTAAACATTCTCAGAACGCTCTCCAGACACTCCTGATACTTTTTTTTATACCGGAGGTATCCAATGAATTGTTGGTTGGTAAAATATTTGACGGAAACTCTCCTTATACACCGGAGGCGGAACCACATTGCGACGACGCTCCGATACCGGGATGGCTTGTGGGAATACTGAGAAGAAGGGAAAAAAAGAAAATGGGCGGAACGGGAAGAATAGAAGACGAGAGGAACTCAAGAGACTGCTTATATAATGCTTTCATATCATTCTACAGGGTGATTCAGAAATGACCTCAACACAATAAAGCAAGGTTCATTGGCGCACGGATCCCGTCCGTTTTCAGTCCGTTTGCCCCAATTTTTGCGGATAGGACAACGCAAAAGTCAATATGATCGATTTTTTACGGACCTGAGTCGGACAAAATCCGTGCGCCAATGAACCCTGCATTCTTCAGAGGTATCTGTGGCACTCTGTGTAGGAGAAGCAACGTCGTTCATTTTGTATCCGTTGCATGCTCTGTCTAGCAACCTGTGTGATCATTACATTAACAAAGAATATTTTACATGTATTAGTACTATTTTTCTTATGTTTACTCCAAAATTTTAATATATCATTCAGTAATAATAGTGTTTGTGTAATAAAACATGGACATGTACTTATGAAATGATCTTAAATTTCATTACCACTCGTTGCAGATTCCAGTAATGACTCACCCTTGTTCTTTAAATAAACCCTTGCCTGAGGAAGTAAATGATAAAGGAATCAGATTCCTTCAGAGTTAAATCCATGAGAGTAACATCATTTTAATTGACACCATAAATCATTTGAACAGAATCCAATCAAACGTATTACCCCAAATTCTGAGACGTACGCCCAACCTTCCAATCGGAATTGGTCGATCCTGTCAATGGAATCAAGAACTTATTGGCCCTATCATTGTATGTAAGAACGTAATTGGACCTATTACATGTATTGTGTTCCAGAACATCACTGGCCCTATCGATGTATTCCACAACGTAATTGGCCCTATCACTCGTCAGCTGGACGCAACGTTCCCGGAACGCCGCGTAGCGGCGCCAATGCGCAGCACGCAGACAGCAGATGTGGAACACCGTCATCGTTTCGTTATATAGTTCTGGCAGCCGTGTCTAACTTCAGTGTACAATATCTCACATACGGTGTAATTTTTAGCACTTTCAACTGGTGGAATGAATATATGGTTGAATTAATGGCCCACAATTAGAAATTTTTGGAAAATGAACTTAAAGGTAATTAATTAAGGAGGATTTTATGAAATTAAACCTGAGGTGATGGCGTCATAATTGACCGCAGTCGTCAAGTAGATGTATTCGCCCTGATGTCGCCAAGCACACCATAGTAACGTTGTGCATGATTATGACGTCATAATCAGGCTTCCTCCCGTCGTGCTCCAGTGCAGTTCTCCTGCGTGGCGTCATCAAGGCAGGGCGGCGTCACCAAGCCCAGTGAGACGTCAACTAGGCCTGACGTTCGTCAAAACTTCGTCGCGTCGGTTGGTTCGCATCGGGTTTTTCATCATCGCCGTTGAAAAACCCGATGCAAATAGTTGTTACACATCATTGTTTCTGACTTAAATATTCTCACGTCCTCCAAACATTAGGCCAAATTGATTTAGGTTATATCTTCACCAATAAAGGCATAACATTGCCAACGCCAAATTCTCGAATTCTGGTTCCGTTTACTCTGGGTCACGTCGTTCCTGAGTTATAGCACATTTGATGACTTTCGGGTTACGCCACTTGGCGGCCATATTGGAAGTTTAATCAGGCCGAAATTGACGTGCTTGTAAAGGTCATCAAGAGGGAGGTAAATATCAAGTTTGAGCAATCTGGGCAAGCCGTTCCTGAGTTTTAGCACTTGGATGATTTTCAGGTTACGCCACCTGGCGGCCATATTGGATGTTCGATCGGGCCGAAACTCGGTATTTTTGAAGGTACCCCTCTAATACATGTTTATGCAAGATATGAAGACTCTCGGTGAAATAATTAATAACTGCGGCTGGTTCGTTACTTTTATCGAACTTTGACCTCTGTGACCTTGAAAAGTAGGTCAAACCAAAAACCCGTTAAATATGTTATGTATCCTAATTAGATACACCTATGATAAAAATTTGTAATCTGTAATCTGAAGAGGCCGCCACCATTATTCCTCATGGAGTGTTGAACTCTGGGTACGAGATTGCACCTCCGCTGCCGACTCGGATAAAAACAAAAATGTAACTTTTGGAGTTTGGATCCAAGAGGCGGCGGGCGGAATAAAAAAATGATAAAAATTTATTTTTTTCCAGTTTCAGTCATTTGGACATCGGCGGATCCGAGAATTTGAAGAAAAAAAAATATTTTTTTTCAATTTCGGAAAATACGTCGTCGGCGGGTCCGAGCACCAAGGTATCATTACGGCAAATTCACGCTAGAGAAATGAAAATTATTTCCTCAGCTTCTAATGCATCTCTTGAGGAAATATTCATTTCACCCAGTTGAGCAGAGAACAAGTATACCTGTCCGTACAAACTCCACAGGTACAACACTCAATGTTACCTGTCGAGTTTCAGCGTAACGTGACAAAGATATGTGTATCCACTTGCTATACCTGTGCTTAATTTTAGGAGTCAACTTGGGTGCCATCAAAACTCGGGACCATTCGGCTAGCGTGAGTTTGCGGTAATGATAAAAAAAGGCTGGCCTTACATCAGAAATAAGGTCATCAAACTCACAAACCCTTGCACTCCTTGGTCTGTTTGATACTAACAAGCTCTTTAGCCTCCCTGAAAGCTATCATTTTGAAAATTTGTGCTGCCACCTATTGGTGAAAGGTGTGGGTTAGACCAGTTTGGCGGAGCCACCTATTGGTGAATGGTTGGGTTAGACCAGTTTGGCGCTTCGTCTTCTAAAAAAACGTGGATTAGACCACTCTGGCATGAACTGATTTTGTACAAAAGTGAAGTGCTGGAAATGGCTGTCCTCAATTTGACCTTGAAAATGATTGACCTCGATTAGCCCACTCTGCCATGAATACATTGCATCCACATCTGCCACATAACGGTCTAAACTAAATTTTGTCATGGCTGAGGGTTAGCCCACTCTGCCTCTAAGCCCTTCAAGTGATGAAAAGAATGTCCACCATTTTTACTGTGAACACCTGGTCCGCTGCCTGTTACAGCCGCTCCGCTATAGGCCTGCAGTACAATAGAACTCGAGGACAGAGGACCCGCATGAAAATGATCCTAAATAATCTCTTCCTTTGGTCCAAAAATCGTCCAAAAAGCACCAAGCCGATTATATTATTCAAATTGCTTAGCAGGGGACACGATTTCACGCCAAATGATTAGCTATTGCGTCGATAATCAGTAGATAACGTGAATGGATGCGAAAAATTGACCCACTTTTAAAAGTGTGATGATTTTAGTGGTGAGAATGCCTCAAGACCAGGGACCTTATTCACAAAGCTCCCGTAACTTAAAGGACACGCAAATCCTTTGTCAGGCTGATAGTGAACAATAGGTTATCCACAAATGGACAATAGTTTACGCACTCCCGTAAGTTACGAGAGCTTCGTGAATAAGGTCCCTGCTCACCAACAATTCCACCTCCCCTTTAGCATGCTTCATTACCTACAACTATACCTATGTACCTCAAGTCAACTGTCAGCTGAGCGCCAGGCCCATGGACCTCTTGTTATGAGATTAGTAAGCCTGGATCCTCTGGCCATCGACGGTGGCGCTGACTGATATTCACAATGCCATCTGGAGCAGGCCATTGGAACCAGGAGCACCTTCTGCCTCGGGCCAGGCTGCATGGGTCGTGTTTTTTGTTCATTGTATATCCATATTGCATGCCAGCCCCACTTTCATCCACCTCGAAGAGAACCGTGCCTGAATTCTTTCAAACCTGTCTAACACCGGCGAACCATTTATGGCTGCTAAAGCCCGCCGCACGCGGAGGAAAAAAATGGCATCGCCAAAGGACGAGCCCGCCACTTGGCTGCTTCGTGTGCGGACGTTTTCCCTCGTCTGCCGTTCCTGCCCGATTGCCGAACGGCAGTTGCCTTTCCTCTTTTCGCTACTGGGCAGGCGCGGAGATGACATTGCAAAATGGCTGCGCCCATGGCATTAGCAATCATCATAATCATGACTTCTGCCGCATCACGCTGCTTCAGTAGCAAAAGACGAAAGGCAACTGGCATTCGTTCAGCGAATACGAGGTGAAACTGGCGGGCCCGTCGAAAATTTTTAAACATAAGAGAAATTCGGCTTTCGGGTATGAACGGCCAAAATCCGTTGGAAAATCACCTGCACACGAGGGGACTCAGGCGTCGCCAAGTTGCGGGCGAGCGCCTTGGCGATGCCATTTTCCATATGTGCGGCGTTCACCTATGAGGTCAAGCTTAATCAATGTATACCCGATTCTAAAGCGATACGCTTCAGTATAAAATTGGTTTCGTGACGCCGTCGACGTCGTAGTGCATCTCATTATGGCGACCTCGTTCCTGCTGTATACACACGATCGATGTACACTGTACATACAGCGCTAATTCCTGCTTGCGAGGTTTGTCTAGGATCGCGAGTGTAGACACCAATCATAACTGCTCGAATCTACTTATTTGAATGTCCTAGGTCGTCAAATATGATGCTGTTGATGGTCACATCAAAGAATTGATTGAAGCATGGCACCTTACTTGATGAAGGGTTGTTGACGCTTCATGTGCTACACAGGTGCGGATCCAGAATCATGGGGAAGAGGGGGCACAGATAGCGCGCACATCGTGGAAAACCCCGGTCAAGCTTCGAAATTTCCCAGTCAATTTTAAAGATTTTCCACAAAATAGAGGGGGCACGGGCCGGGTGTGCCCCCCCCCCCCTGGATCCGCGCCTGCTACAGCGCGTTGAACTTCTCAAGTGAGGAAAAGGATGGTGGCCATTTTTGTCAGGTAAGATTTCGATGTAGTATCATCTAGTCTACACAGAAAGAAAAAACGATCTCATCTCGATGAATCTCCAACTCATGTCCCTAAAATGAGTTCCTTTTGCAACTCGAATAGACATAGCTGGGTCTCCACTTGAGATGACATTGTCTCCAACTGGTTAAAATGATTCTTAGCTGTTTCCACCGGATTGTCTATTGTCTCGAATCAAATAAACAAGTGATGTCTCCATATATAAAAGAAAAGGTTTCACACCCAGTGGGTTTCGAACCCAGGATCCTCTAATCGCAAGTCGGACACCAGAACCACCACACCACCGAATTCCTCATATGAACAGATTTTGGTTTCCCTCGGTTTGTTTCCAATTTTCTCCAGCTGATGCCCTGTGCCATCGACTGGAGAACTGAGAAAACTCAAAATGAGTAAACTTTGTCTCCACATTAGAATGAGACTCCAGTTGAAGTTATCTCCAGTCGATGCAAGAGGGCTCCAGCCTTAGAAAACTGGTACTCATTCTCGGTTCGAGTAGCAAAGGAAAGTCATTTTAGGGACAAAATAGTAGGCTGGAGACTCAGTTTATCTCAAGCTGAGATCGATTTTTTTTCTGTGTAGTTACTACCACTGGATGTGTATGAGTAAGACAGGACACCAGTCTTAGTCTATATACTGGCATTGGTTTCCGGTGCTTCCACTGGGTGAGGGAGACGGAAGCATAGTGTGCCGGTTGATATTACCCCTTTTGCCGCCGTCATTGCGGGCACATAAGGCGCATAGGGGAATTTTTTTGTACAAATATGGAACTTGCTGCTACCGGTAAAATTAGATTTTAAAAACAAACCCGTCGGATGTCCAAACCATGGTCATTGGTGTTCTATCTTCCGTTGGAAGAAAAACGTAATCCGTCCAGAGATCTTGTTCCACAGCCCAAAGCAGGGAAACTAACGCATAATGCCTAGAACTCCGCACGAATCTTTTCGAAACGTTGATCGTACACGGCATGAAAGACAGCGATATCGCCAAGGAATGACCTGACAAACCTTTCCTATAACTCGACTGCTTCTCAAAACGTTGAGGCTGTAGTGAAAGATATGAAGCAGCTAGAGCACTGCTCTCGTTGTTATTACCCGTCACTTAGATTTATTTCTGCCTAAAAGAGCCTGAACCTGCCGACCGGGATTTTAACATTACACAGCTAAAGACTAACCGTACCGTTAATATAGCGGATCAATTTATCATTTATATATATACACTTTTCTATCGATCGCAAGTTTAATGAAGACTTGAAAAGCAATTATTCGGTAGATAATGTTAGGTTATTTTGTGAGATTTTTTTCATAATTCTCTGGCACTGTACGTTATTGTTTCAAATTAGTGTTCCTCCGTCACTTCTTTTTCAAATCAATACCAGCAGGCACTTATTGAATGAGTGCCAGAAAATAATTATGAATACGTCACGTTTTCCATGCCACACCATGCCGCTGTGATAGTAAGAGTGGAAACAAATGAACAACTGAAACATTAAAGACCCTATTTTGAATTTTACGGTATTTCCAAAGTGTTTTTGGGGGGGGGGTCATGGCCTTGTAAAGTTCCTTAAAATGCCTGTCTCAAAGTACTTCAAAAAATTTCAGCACACGTTGAAAAAAGGAAGAAAGAGTTCTAATGTATTCAGATCACGACTGTTAGAACACAATAGATCTTTGGAATGACTGCTCTCAGTCGCCTGGCAATTCTCCGCGACCTGATTGGCTAATCGGACCATTATGACGACAATACTAATTTGCATATGATTAGCTTTTTACTAGACGTTTTGGGCGAACGTTTCCAGAGGTAATTACGCCGTGTGCTTTGTTTCTGGTCGGCTGTTGTGAAAGTGCAGTCTTAAATGTGCATAATAACGTCAGCAATTTGTGAGTTCATGCATGGAGGTATTATTGAGAAGGAGCAAGCACGGCCCTAATCGCTGTCACCACAATTCCACGCCCCCATTGTTTGCCTTTCTTCCCGCGTATTGTCCGGTAGCACGCTGAGCTCCTTGAAGGCAATCATGAATTCCGCACAACTCTCAAAGTGCAGCGCCATCTATAATTGATATCGCGTCGACCCAATCATATTCTTGCGTTTTTCTCCACGTTGGGAATTAGATAACCGGCTATTTCGACGACAACTCAATTTGATAAACTTTCCGCTGTACGTATTTTAGTGAAAAAATCATCGAAAAAGACCAATTTCCAATAAAGATATGTACGTTTTAAGGTGAACATGATAATGATAATGATAGGGAGATTCTTCGCATTTGAAAAGTTTGAAGAGGATTGCGTTATGATAGTTTAAAAGATGATTAGTTCAGGTAACATGTACGGGTGGTCGTTTCAGTGCGAGATGCTGCGAGGTGCTGTTTTTGACGCGATGAAAACGATAAATTTTTCAGTTTTCGTGCGTTGGCAACGTCCACTGCCATTGTTCCCTTCTATTGTTTGGACTCTGACCATTGTACAAGGGAAGTGCTGACTTCCCCCCCCCCCCCCAACTCCGTAAAAGCTACGTCCCTATGTGTGGTATACGCGTACGGACTTCTATCTTAATGTTTCCATCATTTTGTTGCGGGGACGCAATATGAACTTTAAAGAAACTTTAAGTACTGCTGCATGAAATACAAGTGCTTAAATGAGTACTTCAAATCACCATTCAGTCATCATTAGGCCTACATCTTTCTGTTACCTTTCGATTGCCTTTCAGTCACTTTTCAGGATGACTGAAAGATCTCTCCCTTTCAGCAACCCTTATCGTTTTCTTCAACACTATAATATAACATTTGTACGGTGGCCCATAGAGCTCATTGATGAAAAATATTTACATTTGCAATTTTTTTTCAATTCGATAATTTTTTCTTGGGGGTTTGTAAAATTTTTGGAAGTTCCCACCGCGGTGAGAATATTACCACCGCGGTGAGAATATTTCCACCTCGGTGGAAATATTTCCACCGCGGTGAAACGTGGAAATTAATTTTCACCGCGGTGGTAATTATTAATTATCACCGCGGTGAAAATGAATTTTCACCACGGTGAAAATTATTTTCCACCGCGGTGATTTGACCGTATTCATGTTTCCTCAATATTTTACATAAACATTTTATTTACTGGTCGACTCCCGGTCTCATCTTTATTCTGCGGCACTCATTGATAAACCATTTAGGTTTGTACCTAGTCAGCAGGGAACGTTGGCACATCACCACTAAAAAGCTGATTGCACGCTTGCGCAAAACAAACAGAACGAACTCAATAATTTTGTAGTAGATGTACACCAAACAAGGTTCCTGCAGCCTGTGGAGCACCAAATTTAAGACTTTTTAAGACCAAGTATCGGCAAAATTTAAGACCTATTTTCTTCTAAATGAAGCCCCCGAACATCCCTGGAAGGGTTTCCGCAAGGGAAGAATGACAGGGATCAACACGGCCAAGAAAGTGGGTAGGTTACTTTTAAGAAGCCCGGAGATGCGATTTCCCGACATCTCCTGCCAATTTTTTACAACTGCCTCGATATGAAATTTAAGACCTTCCCACAGAAATTATCAAATTTAAGACTTTTTAAGGCCTTGAAAATGGATGTGCCAAATTTAAGACTTTTTAAGACCTTGCAGGAACCCTGACCAAATGTCGTCTGCGATTGCTGGCCCGTTTTGCGGAGGTTGCGGACATTGCTAGCATGCTCCCAAATTACCTTTTTGTCTTATTTTAGCATGGCCAATAATATTATATTCGTAACCTTGCTAATGGTAATGATTTATTTTTGACAAAAGTCATTGCTTTCAACACTATACTGATTCTTCAGCCCTTTAAAAGCATACAGATGTTGAGCATATATGTAGAGAGACTTAACCGAGAAAGAAAAAGCTTGTTTACAATGCGAATAATCGCACCGGAGTTTCCATGTTTGCACAACAGTTACCTCTTTG
>NMRB01002207.1:31289-59455 GCA_002633025.1 Notospermus geniculatus | reverse complement strand
CTTTGTCATCAATTTTACACGACCTGCGCGTTCAGCTGATACCAGTTTACTGCTCGTGAAGCGGGCGGGTCGTGCAAATGCACGACCCGCCCGTTTAGCTGGCAAGTTCATTGGTTTGGTGAAGCAGGCGGGTCGCGCAAATGCCCGAGCTACCTGAGCTGGTGGAAATCCATGTATACAAAAGAGACCGAAATCTTTTCAACACATCCCGGCAGGGGCATAATAGAACTGGCCTCGCACCTCCATTCAAAGGGAGAGTGTTTATTTGCCGGCGACGAGGATTAGTCGTCCCAAGAAGGATCGACAAATAAATTTATTCACGGGTGCGTGCAAGCAGGCATAACATGTTGACATTACAATAATAACAGCACCTCGAGTCAACAGTTTTTAAAACAAAACAGGTTATTTTCCTGTTCTCAGTCAATGATAATTCCCAGTTGATTTAATAACGTGTTTTATACATATGTACGTGCGTCCACTGCCGACAGTCACAGATGAATCAACACCTTCACCCTGAATCGTGACAACGCGGAAGCATTTCCATCATCACGCTCAAGCTGCACGGTAAAAAACACTTTACAGGTTTAACGTAGAGGAAATTAACCAACATTTCTGTTCTTACGGACTTTTATCCCCTGTGCCACTAATGGGACGGTTGCGTAGACTCGCAATTTCGATTTTTACCAACTCGGTATAATTGACTGCAGTTTCAAGTAGCGGGTATACAGATATGCGTGCAGACAAAACATTACGTCGGAGCAAATGTATTGGAGATAATTTCTATGTGTTTTTTCTCCTATCAGAGCTGTTTTATTTACCAGAACGCAACACTATACATGTAGCTACAGGTTTGACTTCATGAGGCATATCTTCCGATTTATCTCTTTCAGTCAGATTTCAGAACTAAATGGTTTCATCTGGACTTCGCACTTGGACACCAATTTTAACCTGTAAGTGCACACCCTAAGAGATTACGTCATAAAAGTTAAATCTTCCGATTTATCTCTTTCAGTCGGATTTCAGAACTAAATGGTTTCATCTGGACTTCGCACTTGGACACCAATTTTAATCTTTAAGTGCACACCCTAAGAGATTACGTCATAAAAGTTACGTCGTCACCATGGGAAAGTGCCTTGACTTCTTCGCCGACGTGAACTTGAAGGGCTATGCCGTCGTCGTGTTCTCCACACTGGTCAACATCCCCGTAGCCGGATTTATGCAGAGTTTTGGGGTATTTGTCAAGACCTTTGATACGTATTACTGTCCTGGTGATTGCCTACAACTTTTAGGTAAGACGTTTCCCTTTTAGTTTTTTTATTGTGACTTCCAACTTATACAACCCCTTTTTGCCCTATATCAATGCTACGAAATCTCAGGTGTGAAGGGAAAGAATGTCCTAGGAAAAACTGTCCTGGGAACAAAAGATCCTATTGTTACAATCTAATCTCTGGCGATTGGTTTCTATACCCATGTCGCTTATTCCGTCATTCAACAATAGAAGTGGACACTTTTTACAGGGGGACAGTCTTTACTGCTACACCGGCATGATTTGCGACAAACTTTTGTTCACTATTAAAGGATTTGCATACCCTTAAAATTTACAGAGGCTTTCTGAATAAATTCACGGCGCTCTCGAACAGAGTTCGTAAACCTATTGTGCATTTGGGAAAACTTATTATTCACTATCGGCGTGTCAACACATTTGCGTGCCCTTAGGCTCCAGTTCCATAGAGTTCACGTTTACACTTTTCACGCGCCACGCTTCACGTTTTCCTTTCGTTCCTCGATTCAGCGCACAACGAGACACACATTACCTGTCCTGTGACATGCTTTCTCCGAGGAACGAAAGGAAAACGTGAAGTGTAAGGCTGCGTTTAGCTGGCACGCGGAATGCGGTATAGGGACGCGGAAACCCTGGCGGAAAGATATGTTGTATGCGAAAATGCATTGCATTTTCCGCTTCCGCGTTCCGCAATCCGCATTCCGCGTGTCAGCTAAACGCAGCTTCACGCGAGAAAAGTGTAAACGTGAACTCTATGGAACTGGAGCCTTAAAGTTACGGGACGGTGCTTTGTGAATAAGGTCCCACGATATGATGATAACCGTAGGCGTAGTCTACAAAAAAAACATTGGATGAAGTTTGAAACACGGTTTTCAGTTCAATGTGGGTTTGATAGAAAACAACAACGGTCTGTGTACACTTGGCAACATTTCAGCAACTTTCAAAACTATCCGCGTGGTTTTTGGGGGCGAGCTGTCATCGGCAAACGATTTATCATTGGTGTAGAGGACGATGGTATACTTCAGCAGAGTCGGCCCTTGATCGGACGATAGAAAGTAGCCTACTGGCTATGTTGAATCTTTCACTGTAAATCTACTCTAAACTCCCACTTACCTGTCCCATTCCTGAACTGGGAAAAAATGACTAAATCCTAAGTTGAAGATGATATGGTGGGGTATGGTTAAAAACAGTAGGCCTAATGTCCTGTCCACTTAACTGCTTGTCCCACTCCCGAGCCTGGCAAAGAATACGTGCGATATCTTCAACTTAGGATTTGGTCATCTTTTCCGAGTTCAGAAATGGGACAGGAGAGTGGGAGTTTAGAGTATTCTACAATGTAGGCCCAGGTGTACATGACTGTATATCAATGTAGTTCATAGACTCCCCGCGCTTGAACAAATACTGTCCCATCCTTGTTTTCATTCAAGTTTATCGATAATTTGCTCTTCAAATAATATCCACTTGTAAACCAGATGACGACTCGCAGGTGCTGCTGCTGTTTTCTCCTATCCTACGCAAAGCGTGTGATTTATTCTACTTATACAATGTACATGTACAACCAACACGTTATAATAGGCCTATACATGTAAATTTGTAACCAGTAGTCTTGAACGTTAGTTGGGGTGTTGATATTTTTGGTGACTGGGAGGGGAATGTCGATGGTCGTCAGCTGCCCCTGCATTCAGAGAGACTTTAGTGAAAAGTCTCTCTGAATGCAGGACAGCTGACAGGGATCTGTGGTTATAAGTATTTATAAGCAAATGCAGATATGTAGGGAAAGGGAAGGGCTGGGGAGATATTCGTCCTGCGACTAAAAGTGTTCAGCAAAAAAATAAACAGAGAAACAGACACGCGAAAAAAATCGCCTATCGCAAGGCTCGAACCCGGCCCCAAAGATTCATAGCCGGACGCTCTACTGATGCGCCAGCCGGCCACGTCATGATAGTGGCTGCTGAATAAATGTTTATAGATACCGGGGGTATATCCCAGCTACTCAACATATTTTTATGATGATAGAAAATGACGTCACAAATCAGAATAATCTTACAAAAATCGCATTTCACAACAACCACAGAGCAAGTCCCCAGCAAATCTGTCGGTATATCGCTACATAATGTATCCATCTACATGTACGTTCACAGCCACTAAAAACGTGAACCAACCTTCCGGTATATTCCATCTGAACATTAGGTGCATATTTCCTATGAGTCCAATTCTATTGACTGACCCGTGACAAGTCTTTGGCTTATGTAGCTTCGCTGTTGACCGCTACGCGGCGCGTTGGGCCCTTGCGTCCAGACACTAAAATCTCTTATAGTGTTAACGTTACTTCCTTTTTGTGGTAGGGTATTTATTGCACTAACTGATTTTAAATGATATTCGTTCAAATATTGAATAGAACACCAAACATTTTGGACTCTAGAGACAATATTTTGCAACTAAAGGGCGGTTTACACTGTTGCACCACGTTGCAAGTTGCAGCAACTTGCAACTTGTTGCAAACTACCAGGGACGGTTTACACATAGAAAAATCGACGCAACATCCAGCGTGATCGAGTTGCAACAAGTTGCATGTCCGTTTACACATGCAACTTTTATGAAACTTTTTGGTCTCATCAGGTTTATGCAACAAGTTGCATGAAGTTGCATATGAAAAGTTGCATGTGTAAACGGGCCTTAAGTACATGTATATTAAAAACACGGGAGCTCATTCACTCCCATTGCGATTGGGCACGAATTATCCCGGCGAATTATCCAAACCAGAAGAATGAACATTGCTTTCTCGTTCACATACCTAGGCGTTCATTTTCTGATCTTGACTTTGAATGAAAAATAAGGAGTGAAAAATGAAAAATGAGTAGTTCATTTCTATGTAATTACTGTAGCAGCCTATGCACATTACCCGCACATGTGCCGCCACAGGAAACGGTCACCGCTCGCATCGTATGAAAGAAATGTACATGTACATGTAAACTAAACTAAACCGTGCACGGAATAATATTGATCCTCCACTCGTTTTAAAACTTGTCCGTCCTGATGAAGAGTGTTTGTTTTCAACTTGAATCAAAATATAATGTACCTTCCAGTTTGCTGAGCCGGAATATTTTTCACTCTGATATAAAATGACACATGATTTTTTTCACGTACGGATACTGATGCAGTGCATTTTCTGCCGATACGAACGGAAATCTTAAATGCAGTGCAAACATTGAACATCTGTTTTGGACAAACAGTGGGCTAGACATGACATTTGCCGTTGGATACGTATACTTATGAAAAAAATGGTCATTACTCTGCTAACCGAATGAATATATTAGATTAATATGGTAATGAATCAATTTTTTAACATGCCAGACCAACCCATCGCTGCTTCCGATGCACAGAGACAAAAACCACTGAAAAATGCACTTAGGTCTGTATAACTGGTAACATTTCAGCAACATTTTTTAAACATATACACTGTATTCATAGTTACAACACGTACCGGTACCATATTGGACAGGGAAATGACATGTTGTTAAAGTGTTATAAATCGTTAGCATGTGGATACAGGGTCAAGCGATCGTGTTGCTCAAGTATGTTGTGAAAATGTTGCCAGAGTACACGGCATTCTACTAAAGCAGCGTGTACACTGCAACACTGCATCGATCAACGTTGGCATGAGTACCCACCAATGCCCTCATCCTTGTGACCAGTGATTAGGAAGGAGCAGCATGCGGGCAAGAAAACGTCGGTTATAGTCAGGGATGCAAATAAAGCGCCGCATATCAACCAATGAAAACGTACAAACAGCACCAAACCCTAGGACGCCATAATTGAATTTAAAGGAGTTAGACGCCGAAGTTGTAAACAAGCTGGTTTGTTTACAAACATGGTCGCAAACTAGTTTTATTCCTTCGTAAAGGTGGCAGCACCAGTAGCGCCCCGTGATCGTTAGACTGGTGCCCGGTCCAATGCAACTCACTCACGATATTCACGTCAGTACATATCACCGACAATAGGTGGCAGCACCGCAGGCGTCGTGTGGATAGAGAACCAGTGAGTGAGTGTTTACAACTTGGACGTCCAGCTCCTTTAAGACAAACCTGTGACTGATTCCCTGTACTGTATAGGCCTAATCGATCACATTGTCACCCAACTTGTTACACAAATTCGCAGCCGGTGCCGCAGAGAATTGATGAAAAAAAAATTGAATTTTTGCTTCATCGATGTCAACAATATATTTGTCCGATATCCCCGGTTTTGGTCTCGCAACATGTTGGCGAAATTATTTTTCGTTGATTCAGGCATAATTGAAATAGTGCACTTGACACAGGTCTCACTGCCTAGGGACCTAGCGTTTCGAAACCAACGACCGTTGACGCAGCAGTCCAGCCAATATGAATCCAGGTAAAAAAGACACTGGAAAAAAAGACACCGGAAAAAAAGACACAGTAAAAAAGACACTGGAAAAAAAGACACTGGTAAAAAAATCACTGGAAAAAAAGACAGTGGAAAAAATGTCACCGGAAAAATAGACACTGGTAAAAAAGTCAATGGAAAAATAGACACTGGGAAAAAAGAGTCACTTTTCACAAAATCATCACTCATTGTTGCATGATGAGGAAATGGACAATTCAGGCAAGATTTCCCCATTAACCCCCCCCCCCCCCCGCCCCATATGAGCAATATCACGAGAGGGCTAAGTCGGGGGAAGAAGGATGCCTCTGCCTGGGGCAATTTAATCCAAGAATTTCGACATTGAAACCTATGAACTACATTTAAGTTATTGGAAACATCAGAGATTTTGCACTCAAAATGTCAGATAGTTTCAGATTGCTCTACTTTTATTGTGCTCCAATGCTACAGGCCACTTGTTTCAGTTGGTGATCACAGCTTTGGCTGGGAAACCACCTGCAGGATGGAGTAACTAGGCCTGTACGAAGGCAATCACACTTGACAATGACCGACAATTCAGAGGGTACACAACTCTTAAGGTCCACCATAGTCCGAAATCCCATTTAAGTCTGATATTTTTGCTCAGCCGATTTCAGCCAAAACAAAAAAAAACTGACACAACATGTCCAACCCACCTATTGTGCTAACAGTACAGTCTCAGGAATCTCGAGTAGGCCTAGGCCTACCAGTGTCTATTTTTCCAGTGACTTTTTTACCAGTGTCTTTTTTTCCAGTGACTTTTTTACCAGTGTCTTTTTTTCCTGTGACTTTTTTACCAGTGTCTTTATTTCCAGTGTCTTTTTTACTGTGTCTTTTTTTCCGGTGTCTTTTTTTCCAGTGTCTTTTTTACCGTCTACCAGCCAATATACATGTAGCGTAATATAAGTCTCATCAACCCCATTGTTTTCAGGATGGATCGCTGCCCTGCCCTATGCACTCAACCTCATCATCTGCCTGCTTGTCCTCCGAATCCAGCGGAGCTGCGGCGATCGATGGCCCTTCATCGGCGGCATCATCCTCTGCGCTGGAAGCCTCTTGGCTACGTCGTATGTCAGCAATATCTACATCATGTTCGCATCCTACTGCGTGATGTTTGGGATCGGTTCGAGTCTGGTCATGTACGTCCCCTACGCCGTCCTTGACTGGCACTTCCCTGAGGATCACCCCAGGCATGTGCTGGCCACTAGTATAGTCACGTTGGGTGCACCTGTTGGTGAGTATTTCATCCCCAAAGAGCATTTGCTGTATTTTTTAAATTAGTTTGAATAAAGACCAGACGTTCCCTATAGGAACATGTAGGGCCTACATGTAGGCTACAGTATGTGCTGCTTTGGAAACATAAAACGTCAACTTATAGATAATATTTGGTCGATCCAGGTAGGCTCGCACAGCAGAGGCATCCCAAATTATTAGACTTCCTCTCAAATAGGTGTGTTCATCATGAACCCTCTGGCCTCCTATCTCGACCACCACGAAGGCGTGGGCGAAAACGGCTGGCGCTATTCCTTACGGACGTTTGCTTTGGCCATTTTGGTGCTGGGTCTCCCGCCCATGGCGATCATGAAACGACCAAGTGTGGTCCTAAGGAGACTGGAGTATGAAGAAATGGAAGAGGAGGAAGAACCGTCAAAGACGCAAACATCGACAGCAAAACAGTTCTTGGAAAGTTTCTCTCCGTTGTCCGTCATGTGGATTGTAGCCATTACATTGCTATCGTACGGGATATTCATCCCAAAAATCCATTTTGTAAGTATAGAGGAAATGATTTCGATTTTTCATTACACATGTTTTACCAGAAACAAATTACTCCTGGGTGTGATTGTTTTTTTTTATTTTAATGATATGAGCCATCTTTGTCATAAATATGTTTGCGGTTATATCAATGTTGGCGTTGACTACATGTATAGTCATCGTGAACAACTACTGTCATTGCTCCGTGATCATCCAATCGGCCCCCAGCTTCAACACAATTGCAATAAAATTTCATAAAAAAGCGAACGATATTTTTTTGCAATGTACACCTTTACTTCTAACACTTCAGCAGATGAACTTTAAAGGTGCACCTTTACTTGTACGATTTTATTCATCAGAAAAATAACATTAATTTGTACATCACTATTGCACCTTTTCATTCTTCAGATAAATTACAAACACGTACACCTCTCCTTGTACCACCTTCGATCTTCAGATAAATTACATGTACACCTCTTACCTTTACCACTTCATTCTTGTGATAAATTACACTATGTACTGTTAGGAGACTTCTACTTTCACTTCATTCTTGAGATAAATTACATGAACGTACACCTCTACATGTACATGAACATGTACATGTACTTGTACTTGTACTTGTACCACTTCATTCTTCACCTATACTTGTACCACTTCATTCTTCACCTCTACTTGTACCACGTTATTCTTCACCTCTACTACATGTATATACCACTTCATTCTCCACCTCTACTTGTGCCACTTCATTCTTCACCTCTACTACTACTTGTACCACTTCATTCTTCATCTCTACTTGTACCACGTGATTCTTCACCTCTACTTGTACCACTTCATTCTTCACCTCTACTTGTACCACTTCATTCTTCACCTCTACTTGTACCACGTCATTCTTCACCTCTACTATATACCACTTCATTCTTCAGATAAACTACATGTCAACGTCTCTAAACGTATCAGAAGAGTCAGCCGCCCAAGCGATAGGATATGAGGGGATCGCCGAGACGATATCAACATTGTCTGTTTCTTTACTAGGTGAGAAGGGAACATTTTACGCAATTTCGAATTTGCAACGACAGTCTACAGTCTTCGTCAGGCTATTGACGATCGTCATGTTCACGCCGGCACACAGCATGATATTGATAATTGGAAGTTGCAATTTGACCCTTTCAAGCCAAGGTCAATTTTTCCAAAAATGAAAATATGAAAAAGCTTGAACGGCATCTGTAACCAGTCACATAGTATTCGCTGGAAAGCACTCAGTGGCATATCTGGATTTGGGAGGTTTTATGTTGAAATTGTCATTGACAGTGAAAAGTATTGACAAATACATGTAAATAATTGCACGATAACGTGTCACGAACTTCACAGATTCCTTCTTTTTACTCCCTCTCTCCTTCGCAGGTACTCTTTTGTCGAAGCAGCTCTTTTATTTCTACATGATCGGTTCATCGACACTAGCTGTGGCCAACGGGCTCCTTCTTCTCGCCAATAAATATTATCAAGTTGTCATATATTGCATAGGTAAGTAGTGAAATAGCTCAAAATTTAAACAAAACTTTCGATTCCTTCATGACTTTCTGAAGGCCCTGTGATGGCCTGAGTACGGTACCGGTATTAGTTTTAGAAACAATGGGCGAACATTCGGGAACAAGAGCGGCCATCTTCGCCACATGACCACGCGTCATCTAGCTCACTAAGTCACGTTCAGAAATTGGCACGTACGTGTATGACCGAGCGCCAAGGCCAAATGCAAAGGTGCATCACTGCATGCACGGCAAGCGACATGAGTCTCAAGAACCCAATCTCGCCCTCACCCCACCCGGGCTACATGACCTGGGCGTTGTGGGACCTCGGGTGCACAAGCCGCCCAAGGAGACCCAGAGGTGAAACTATCGGCTCGGAGTATCACATTATTATGGTCCCTACATTATCAATGTAGGGACCATCTTGATATCACTGGGTAGGTAGGAATTTTTTATTTCTTTCTTCTTCCACACTCAATTGGCACACGATTCCAAGAAAACCACTCAATCACTGCAAAATNGGGGGGGGTTACATTCTATTACAACACCGGTTTTCCCTGAAGGTCTTTTAGCACATAAAAATCCCCCGCAGTCTCGAACGGCTTCCCTTATTACTGAGACCCGCCCCGAAAATGCTCAGGTTCACGCGATTCTAAGAAGATGACCAAAAGGAGTCACTGGTGCATTATGAGAATCGTCGCCAAACTTGTTGTGTGACCCAGGCCCACTTTGGGGCCAGGTTTGCAACCTCGCAGACATGAATCTCTCTATGTGTGCTACCAGCGTTAGGCGAGCACTCATCTCGCAGTCATGAATTTGCCTGATATTGTGTGCTGCCAGCTTTAGGAGCCTGAGCACACAGACATGAATTTGTGTGCTGCCAGCTTCAGGAGCCTGAGCACACAGACATGAATTTGTGTGCTGCCAGCTTTAGGAGCCTGAGCACACAGACATGAATTTGTGTGCTGCCTCCTTAAGAGTCAAATTGGCAGAGGATTGCCTGCAGTGTCCTCACCAGAAACGTGCAGTCAACCAAGTTCAGATCGTCAAGGATTATAGATGGGCACACCTTTACTATGTATTATTACTTTATAAAACTGCATTACACAATAGGAGCTGTCAGTCAATTGACCAAATTCAATGCCTAGTGGACCCATTCATGGTTGACTGAGCAACAATCAGGAGAATTTTCTATTGTATTGCTCCGCTAGAACTTTGCTGCCGTCTTTTGGCGATAAGCGCGGCCGACTGCTCCTATTTCTTCACAGGAATGGAGGCCTTCGCCTATTTCTGCGAATATAATATCTTATCGGAGAAAGCGAGGCATAAGTTCTCGTCATTTGTTTTTGCTGCAGTTGATAGCAATGTCAACATAAGATTTTCCATTGATTTCAGTTCACGGAGCAATGGATGGGTTTCTCATGACCTTGACCTTTCCTGTAATCGACCTTGTGGTGACAAACCTAGAGCATAGGAACTATATTTGGGGCATGACCCAGCTTGGGATTGGTGTAGGACAGCTGATTGGCTTACCAATGACTGGTCAGTATGTGCTGTCATTTGCATCACTTTATGTAGATCTATTTTGGTAATTGCTGATATCACGATAGCCATGAGACTATAATCATTTCAACATTTTCCTTGTTTTTCTTCCTTGTTTTTCAGGTTTGATGTACGATATGAGCAAGTCATACTCCTGGACATTTTTCACTTGCGCACTCATCTTTGGCCTGGCATTTTTCATGATTGTGTTCGTATATATTGGGACTATATTGCGAGGATACGCGAGAAAACGCGAGGAGACAGAACGAGAAATACTCTCGCAGCAAAAGGACCAGCCACTTGTTGTGGATGCACCTGCAGAAGGAATTGCAAACCCAGGACTGGATACGGGTGAATAGGGTGAACTCTTACTAAAGCCCGTGTCACACTGTCCCGAAATTAGACACCCGATGGCCACACGAATATGAAATTTTGAATTTCGCGTGAAGATGGCCCCAAAAGTCAACTTCCAGAATCTTGCAAATTTTCGACCCCAACCGGGGTCTTCTTCAGGCTGGCATTTATCAGTACGATTTCCAAAAGTTTCCATAATTCGTATGGCCATCGGGTGTCAACTTCGGGACAGTGTGACACGGGCTTTACGCAAGCCCGCAAATCACGTTGTCGTTTGTACATGTAGCTTTGTACCAAATTAATGCTGCGTACACTTTTGCTATACCGGTACTCCGAACGTCAATTCTCATGAAAACCTGCAGTCGAGTAGCTCTCTCACGTGGTTGGGGGATTCACAAAAAAAGGTTTCGGCAGGCATTAGCCTTCTTGGTGCCTGGTTTTGCAAATCATCAGTACACACACCATATTGTAGCGCTAGAAGCATTCATGCACGATGTGATGGACTTGTTATTTTACGTGTACATGTACATGTACATGTACGTACTCTATTTCCGAACTCTGTGATACTACGTTTTCTGGACCAAATCGGGTGAAGTTAACATTCATTGGAAAGCTTTCAATGAGCACTTTTTGATGGCCTTCATATTTCACATGACGAGTAAGGCCTCACCAACAGGAAATGTAAAACACTTTATGAAATTTTTCAAGTCTTTGAAGCGTTAAACTTATGTAAGTTAATGTTTTTTGTTCGACTTCTTTTTTATATCACCGGTGGTTTTTGATTTATCAAAATGGTTTTCCTTCCATAAGCGTTCGTTTAGATCACAGAGTTGTTGCATGAATCCAGGGTTGGGGGAGATCTCCCTGTGGACCCTTACTGTCCTCACGGCCTCCTGGGCCGTCATCTTCTGTTTTAACATCAGGTACGCTAACACCAAAGTGGCCGACCTGCTCACGCCTTGAACACAGTTTACCAGCACCTTTCCTGAAAGGAAAGAGAAACCTCCCGTGTCAGAGAAAAAATAGTTCCTTAGAGAGAATGTCCGGTCAACAAGATCCGGCTGCCGTCTTTCACGGATGATCTAAATTAAACGCATTCCACTAAATGCTAGATCGTTGTTACCCCTTCTCCAAACTTTGTGACTGACCACTACTAGACGGTCTCCAGACATGCCTCGTGCTACCGGGTTCAGTGGCTATATGGTGGGTCACTCGAAAAATTCTGGAACGACTGCCCAACACTCTGTCAAGTTGTCATGTGACGCCACTACAACCAATTGCTTTTCATCATTATCATAATTATCAGAATGATCCCAAATTTGTCAAGACAGGTGCTAAACGGATCCTCACCTCCTGAATTAACGGCCTTCTCAATAAAATCTGCCGCCTCATCAAAGTATTGGTTTAATTTGAAATTCATGATGTCCACTGCTTCTATTCCGAGGAATTCGATACCAAACTCGCGATAGAATCCAACACCCGTATTGACGAAAAATTGTCCCTTCCCCTTCGCTGCGTTCAGAACATGGGTGACACCCAGGCGTTTCAAGGTATGCCGACTTTTAGCAACAGACCTGTGAGAAAGACGAAAGGTTGTAAGAGCAGAGGGCAGATACAGCACTAGCCAATAGATGGCGATGGCGTACGCCAGCATTGGTACTCTCGTACTTTTCTGATGATCTTCTTTTGGATGGGATTTTTTGAGGAGAGGAGGACGAACAGCACTTTCATTTCAAGCCATTATCTGCATGAAAAGCACGTTTTCATCAACATCGGCTGGGAAGGATGGGGCAAATTTGTACGTCCGTTGTTAATTAGGATCCAGGACTGGGGGCATTTTGCAACTTGTTTTGGCCGCATGAAAAACAGTTTTTTCGATGATGTCTGATGAGAGGTACTCCCCGTCCCGATGCTACATGTAGCTAAGACCATTTCGAATCCAAAAACTTCTTGAATTCAGTTGATGGTAGCTTCGCAATGGCAGTACCAATTCAAGACAGAGGCATCGCACTGTAGCTATCATCCATCAGGATAGCGCGGTCCAACGGAAACCCCTAAAAGAGTGCCTGGACTCCGCATAGATTTCGGTTCTAGGTTCTGTTAATACTCACGCTTCAGATATGAAGATATTTGGATAAACCTCATTATACTCGTCGCTAGGCAGCATGGTAAAACCTCCAGAAGGAGCAGTGATAATGTCCTCAAGTTCCTCGGGTGTAGACTTTGGAATTTCGTCCAGGCTTTTACCCCGGTATTTTGGAAGCGATCTCCAGCAACGTGTAGCCATTCTCTAGGCAACAGAACTGCGTGTAAAAGCGAAGTATGAAACTTCAGCTTACTCTGAAAATGTGCCTGCATATGCAAATACGGCTAATTTCATGATATATCGCTATATCAGAGCAGAAATTGGTATAAATTATTATTATTTTTTTCATTTCAGCGTAATTGTCTCTCAGTAAACGACAGAAAAATCAATCGCTAAGGGAAGTGATATCCAGGTAGGCCTAACCACAGTCCCATGGATTCGGCGCTGAAACGGTTACGTACGGTGGACACATAACAGGCACACCTCTTCCCCTCCAATGAATCCAGCGAGACCATCCATAAATCCGGCAGTCATATATTACGGCGAGCCAAGTGCCGGCAAACTCACTTCTGCCTTTCACACAAACCCATCAACTTCCTTCTTCCTTTCAGAACGTCCTTTTACCTTTCAATGTCTTTACCTTTCTATGCCTCCTGGTTTAAACCAAGCCTTAAATTTTCACTTTTCTCATAAACGAGAAGAATCAGTTTGATCGAGGAGAGACCATGGTTCACATTTGCATCATAAAGTCGAAAAATGTGACATAAATCGATAGAAGTTCGTCCACATTGTCGAAGAGGCGAGTGAGTTGAGTGCTTCATGCGTACACAACCGTGAATCAAGTAACCAGGTTGAAAATGTGGCACGGCCACAATGGCGGGCCCGCGATCAATAGGAGCGGGAAAGACGAGTGGGGCTGTCACAGTGCAGCGTGTCTTGAGGAATGATCGTTTGGATTCGGGTCACATTCTCAAAGCTGGAGAGATGTGATTAATGACCTCGGTCAGGATTTGGTGCAATTTGGGTCGGAACAGGATCTGCATTGGTTTACTGCCCGGTTTACTGACATGTGTAGGCTACCACAAGAGCTCATGAAGCGGGATTTGGCAAGTCAGAATGGAATGGGCAGTGATTATGGCCATGGTGTAATCTTTGGTTCCTACTTGAAAATGAAATGGTCCAGGGACCATGTACTCAGCTGGGAGCAAAATACCAGCGGAACGAATGACAATCGTGACGTCATGTTCCAGGGTCATATGATCATGATCAAAATTTGCCATGCACATACATGTAGTGGGTAAATGTATATCTAGATGATACAATTTTGCCTCAGCTAGTTATTATCGGTATTGTTCATGAGATATTCACTAAGTCAATTTTTCAGGTCAAATAACCACGAAACGTGCCACCTAACGGCAAAATTTAGAACTTTGACCTCTGTGACCTTGAATACTAGTAGTAGGTCAAATCAAAAACCCAGTGTCCAAGAATCAGATCGGATCGACTTGGAGTTTAAGGGCATCTGATTTATGGATACACGTTACAAAAATTCAGGCCAATGTCCCCAACGGTTACGAAACGTGCCCTGCTAACGGACGACGGCGGACGACGGACACTGCGTGATAGTACATTGTACGATGTACATTGACAAGTTTTACACGAGAGAGATCGTCACAATCTATGGTGCCGAAGGCATTTGCATAATGGATTCGCTTACGGCTGACACCTATAAAAAGGCGAGGAATATCGCTGTACACTACAATAAAAAGGAATTTCAATCAAGCTGTATACCATGACATTCTTATCATTGGAAGTGGTGAAGGGCGGTACCTTCATCAACTGCCTTAAAATCCGATGGCGTTTGAGAATAATAGCAATTTTCTTTCATTCTCCACATACCCTCGTTGCTGAGACAGTTCATGGTGATTAATCAATGGCTAGACATCGCGATGATCACGACCAATCAGGTGGAAGAATTAGCTGACATTTTCACAAGACTCCTTAATTAAAGCGGGGGCGGTTGAGCAATGGGTGGAGGTTGCCGGCGGTCATGGAATGTTCAAATTGATACTAGGTGCTTCCTGGTTGACTCTTTAAAGGTGATTACCATGTTACGTGACCTATTTTCTGTTTTCCCTCCGATGATTCCATTGTTTCTTAGCACTGTTTCATGGTTTCATTGATTCCAAACCTTATCGCAGAGAGACCCATACTGCTCTTTCCATTACACTGGCATGGCTGGCAACATGACCTATTACGCAGAAAAAAAATCAACTCGAGTGGAGACTCAGAGTCTCACTTCAGGGACAAAATGGTTCGAAACACTTTTTGACTCAAAATGAAACAGAAAATATTTCGGCCCGAGACAACATCTCGGCCTAAAATATTTTCTNGCTTGGGTCAAAGTGTACTTTTCCAGAACGTAACCGACTGTCATGACTGTGGGCAAGTCAAAGGCCCAGGATAGGGTCATTGTGTTGTGTTTCAATGGAAATTCTTTTTTAATTGTCCTTATGCAATGGGGACCCTAGGCCACTGCCTCAATAGGTGTCACTAGTGGTTGAAACTATTGAAATGAAACTGACATCCCGGTCCTGATCAATTTCCCACACAAAAGGTATCCATTGTATAGGACCGGGTTTCGGTGTGCTGCCCTCTATCGTAGCTAGGATCCCCATTGCACACAGCTTTTTCTTCAGAAATCTATGCGTTGTCTCTGAGGCATCCGACCAACTGGTTCAGTGTCTTACACGACACCCTGTAAATCTCTTATCAATGAAAACCAATGCACGAAATCAATGACCCTTCGTCAAAACTCATTGTAATAGCACCTTTACGGCCCTATTCACAGGCCTGTTGCAATGCCAATTGTATGACTAACATGTGACTTCAACGTGGTGGAGTAGGCGTCACTGATCGAAAATTATGCAGTGATGTCTTAGAAGCGATTCTAGGTTATGTGCCTGATCTCGAAAGCTCGATGCGTATTCGAAAGGTTAACCGTACATCCCAGATACAGGAGACTTTGATGGTCCATTTGAGGAACCCTGGCACCAGATCAAACGTCATGATAGTGTGTTATCACAATTACACGGATGGCCTACCAAGAGCATCTGTCATGTTCGAAGACGCCTTCATAGGCGGCTGCCCGTGGGTCTGTTTGACCTTTCTAAACGACATTTGATCGCACTAACCCGCCATTATTGGAACTCTCCAGGGAGGAGAATAAGGAGGATATAAAGTCAGTAAATATGGATTTCTGGGCAGTATATTTAAGAAGTACATGTAGGAGGCTGTTCGCAGCGATTTAGATGACACGATATCAAGCGGACAACCAGCGTGTTTATTGCTTTTTCTTCACGTTTTAAAAGTTGTGTCATTAACCCGCAGTCAGTCGGATGACCTAACTCCATTTCTCCGGCTTTTTTCTTCCTAACTTAATTCTAAAAAACCGAGGCATGTAAGCCTGCCCAAAATCTTTTTTCCACTTTGATTGGTTCCCTGATCGACCGCTAGGCTTTTCGAGCGCGTTCATCCGACAGCCCTAGCGGTGGGTCAGGGAACTATCAATATCCACTTTTTGTCAGTCGTGGCAACAAGGATTGTGATTTCGTGATCGGCACTAATTTCTTCTCTCCTGCAGGCTGATTTTGTGTGGGTCACAAGTTCGAAAATACGGTCATGAATCCCATAAGCCTAACGTCAGGATTACGACAGACGCATATTACCCCTTGTATGATAATCTGATTGGGCTTTCTCGGCATGTTCATCCTTCTAGATCTGCTATTCTTCACATCGCCTTCTATCAACGGAATCCGTTTTCTGATACATGTACTTCGCAATGACCGTACTACGATCATGGAAGACAAATGACTTGGTTTTTCTATCGCAGGGGCGGATCCAGGATTTCGGGAAAGAGGGGGCGCATTGCGCTAGAAACATTGAAATCTGCGGTGAATTTCAATGATTTGCTCCAAATTTCAGAATTTCACCGTCGATTTTACAGATTTATTGGCCGAAAGGGGGCGTGCGCGGGTGCCCCCCCCTTGGATCCGCGCCTGTACCGAGCTTTTATTTTGAAGTCTCAAGGGCGTAAATAATATATTTTACTTTCCTCGGCCTCGTGATATTCACCAGATCCATTATCTCTTCTTTATGTCCTCTTTGTCATAAATTGATCACCGACGATCAGCCAGTTGCAATCAATACCTATTGATCAGCCATTAATTAGGTTTGTATTGAGGATTATCACCGGAAAATAAATCACAGATTCGTAATTATGGAGCATACAATTCCTGGATGGTGGATGTCGATCACCCATGCATACTGGTACTAGTCACGAATCCTTTGGTATTCCAAAGATGTCATCACATTGCCAATGGTTTTCTTGGGTGGCTGAATATTATACCTATTCCCATATACATCGAGAGTGGCTGTCGGTGGTGTGGACTCTACACTGTTAAAAGTGTCTGTAATATCTGTAAATTTACAGTAAATTTACAGCAGAATTTTCACTGCATGGTTGCTGTAAAATTCATTTTACTGCAAACTGCTGTTTTTTTACTGGAAATTAACAGCAAGATTACAGTTTCTCAGTTTTAAATACAGCATATTTGCAGAATTTATAACATTTGCTGTAAAAATTTTAACAGCATAATTTTTACAGCAAATGCTGGCAGCAGAGTAACACAACACTTTTCAGTATTTTGACAGGACCCGTTTGCTGTATTTTGACAGCAAAATGGTATAAATTCTGCAAAAAATGCTGTTCAGTATTTAAAACTGAGAAACTGTAATCTTGCTGTTAATTTCCAGTAAAAAAACAGCAGTTTCCAGTAAAATGAATTTTACAGCAACCATGCAGTGAAAATTCTGTTGTAAATTTACAGATATTTTTAACAGTGGGGAGACGGGAATGAACATAAGTCAGATCATTCTGGAGATTGATTGATTGAACTGGTACATGTATGAAAGGATAAACTGATGAGCTGAATTACCTCAGGTCCCTTATCTGGAGGGGGGGGGGAGGTGTCAAAAGACACTACATGTATTTTATCAATTCCGTCCTCAATATTCTGCATGAAAAAAAATAGCAAAAATGCACATGGCGCTCAAAGCTTTTGCAAACCATATCATACAGGTATTCGTTGGGAAGCACTTAGTGAAAATAGCCCTATACCTATTGATATATAGGTACCAACAGTTCCATCGGTACTCTTCAGTCTTTTCTATACATGTACACGTGTAATGTACATGTGCATACATGTATTTTCAAATTCGACTGATTGGACCTTGGCAGCAAGTGAAAAGGTTTTAACTCCTCCATAAAAGATGGAGACAAATGTTGATGTTGAACCTGCATGTATTCACTGAAGGAGTATTTTATTGGAATTTGAAGATGAGTGCCGAATACGGCTCAATTTATCTCTAGAGATAATACTGGGTGCATTCACTTGATGTAATTAATTTAAGTTCAATTTTATTTGCTGAAGGATCGAGAGTTCTGATAATTAAAATTGGAATATCGATCGAGATCGACGGCATTATTAGTGTAGACAGAGAAACTGCACAATCAGGGAGAGTGGGCTTCTCTTATCAAATAAACAAAAAAAGGGTCCGACCAGTGATTGAAACCGGAACATCAGAGCTGACAGGTGCTGATGCTCCAACTGTGGCACTCTGTTAAAGGAGCACGGTATTGGATCTCAAATGCGTTATTTGACTGCCGGCGTAGAGGGAGCCACCTAGCGGCAGTAAGACGAACTACAAAAATCTTATTACAAAATGTACGTAGTAAATCAGGTCAATTCGCCGACAACATAGTTAGTCCCTGGGTTGGAGAGTGGCACGGTGGCGCCGGCTGTCGAGAAAAAGTGGCAATACCGTGGTCATTTAATACAGCATCAAAATAATCTCTCATACATTCTTAGTATTATTACATGTATATGTACATGTATAGTAGCAAATTATTTTTGATAGTAGGGACACCATCGCCCCTCGTATCACCCTCGGCGACATCCTCTTTGACCACCGGTGTACCTCCTTATTCTCTGTTGCTCACAGCGTCAACATCACTTAACCCAAGATGCCACACCTTGAAGAACTCATCTACACTGAGGCATAGTCGGTAGGAAACGAGAGAAGTGGCCATTAGTCACGCCTGTGTCACAGAGTACAGGTTTAATGGATGACTCTCTTCTTTTCATCTAAAATATCAAAAGGAGCTTTAACTCTAGCGATGAAGCCAGTTCTTCCTTGCAATACGGGTGATTTGGTATTCTTACCATGGTGGGAGTCTAAAAGGGCAAAAAATAACCGATAATGCGACGTGAGCTTTGAAGTACCGGTAGCTTTAAATACTGACATTCAAAAATGAAATATCGTCTAACTCTAGATTTGAAGAGAACTCATCGGTACCGCAGATTCTGTTCTCTGAAAGGCTATACGTGAACGCATTAAGCATAAATATCATCTATAGAAGAAAAGATAATGACCATCGCCCTACTCATTGATTTTTCTTGGAAGATTAGCCTGAAACGTCGGTTGAGATGATCAATGTTCGTGCAACTAAAGTAGGCTTACATTTACAGTGTAAAAAAGCAGCACGTACATTCACCTGTGCATGTACATGTACATCTACAGTCTTCATCGCCAAGCTGAATACCGGGTGAAAGAATCGAAGTCCCCCTTGAATCAAAGTCCAGTCTTATTGTTCAGCGATGGATTAGAATACAGTGGATGGCTAGAGAGACCACGACCATTCGAAAAAAAACTTAGAATAGGACCTGCATTCCTTGGACGCTGATTCCTGTCACACCTGTATGGATGTAGTGGAACGCTGTACGCACACGTATATCCTTCTAGGTCGTAAACCAGGGCGATATTAAAAGCAATTTCTCTCAAAAAGTCTTGAAATAACACTTCCGTTTGGCAGAGACATGGCCCAAAGCTGCACGGGGCAAAATTGAGTGACGTTGATGATGACTTTTTTCTGTATGCAGTTTTTATCATCAAGGAAGTAATTAGTGTGGTCGCAGTGGAAACATTCACATGTACATGTTCACGTGCATCTCCATTCTTTATCACTAAAAAGATGATTAGTATGATCGCAGTGCAAACAAAAACAAAAAAAAAAGACACAGCAGTACATTCACATGTACATGTTCACGTGGACCTGCATCTTAGAAATATACGGTGACAGTGGAAGAAATCAGCGCGTACATTCACATGTTCATCTACACATGCATCCAGCATTTTCATCAGCGAATTAATTTGCCAGTATCATCGAATCATGATTCCCTAATTGGCGATTGAGACATGGGTTATGATGACAGTCATGAGCCTCCAGCTACCTGTTACACACATATTAGCTTTTAATCATTGCATATGATCGATACAATATAAACTGTACATTAACAGTGCATTTCGTTGCTCGTATTTACTTTCAGACGATGGGACTAGTCAAAAGTTCACTGATGCATTACTCATCGTGTTTTATCGGAATGGCTTGTTCATTAAACAAAGAAGATTATCTTTTAAGAGAGGTCTTCATTGATTTATCTCTTGTTGTCTTGTTAAGGAATATTTGAATACATGCTGTGCTATTTCACAGTGAAGAACAAATCGAAACAAACGCCGACAAATCCATGCATTTAATCCTGCCAACTGGGTATCAGGCCAGGTGTAGGCTATCTAGTGTTTCTGTGTGTGAATGTTCCTCCTCATTGTCCTGTACGTCCTAACATTCATCCATGGTCTCTCTAGCTATCTATCTACCGGTATTTGCAAGTCCGTAACACAGTAAATTCACCATTGGAGGAATTATACTGACCAGTCCTTCCTTTTCTCACTTGAACAGGTTGTCCATTGGGGCTCCTTCTTGGACCAGAATCCAACCTTCCACGAACACATTGGGCCGTATGCACCAAGCGAAGATTATCTTGAACTCAGGTTGAGCCACAACTTTACCATTGTCACATCATGCACTGGCAAACTTGAACAATTGAAAAGTTGTGGCTCAACCTGAGTTCAAGATAATCTCCGTTGGTGCATACGACCCATTAGGCTACATATTATGTACTGCAAAAACAACATGTATGTACATGTACATGTGTATAATTGCCGTTACNTTCTCCAACGAGAGTTTATCAAAAGTGACCTGTCTCACACAAAGACACGATATTTACTGTAACTGACACACCGTACGACAAATATTACCGCTACCAATATATAGCCTTATTGATCCTGGCTCAGTTTGTTATTCCTGTCTGGATCGATGGGGTTCGTAGACCAAATGTCATTCGAGATGCCTGCTGGCGTTGGCAGTTCAGATTAACCTTCTAGGACACCCGAGGGACAGCCGTAGAGCGCTTCGAAATTGGACCTGTCACTGCATACTCCGAAGTGCTATACATGTACATTGTATTATGCCTTTGGCGGTGTCGGCAGTTTGGTGGATTATGCGTAGTCTGAAGTAGGCTACATCATTGTCCCCAGCGGTTCCTGGTGCTATATAAACTCCTCCTCCGCCGCCGCCGCCGCCGCCACCGCCACCACCAACAACCACGGCATAGTTGGCCGCAAAGTTGAAAGATGAACACAAATGGTACATGTACTTTATAACCTTTTTGTGAAATTCACCATCGGGAGGCCGTTATTTATCAAGGATGCAGGAGGTGACACTATATTATATTCGATTGGACTGAAACAGTGGATACATGCATGCAATACGTAGCATACCATGCATTTTGGACGGAGTCCTTCGATCGTATGTTTTTTTAGATTGCATTGAAATAGAAGGAGTGGTTGGGCGATTAGAGACTTCAGCCGGTGCGTGACGTAAATTCCTGGAAGACGCAAGTAGCCTAGGAGCCAGGTACATGGAGGTCGACATCACTTATGCACGCAGTACATGTACGCGTCCGCGAAAGTCTCCACCAGACTTATGCCTGTAGGCCTACACACCAAAATCGTAGTAGTAAGGTCACCGAAGTGCATGTGGCATTGCCAGCTTCCAGCTTCCCGCATGTTGGTGATGGTCGGCATTGCTGTCCACATAGCAGGCTGTTGATATTCGAATCGAAGTACTGACACTGACGCTGTTGATGACATGATCATGTTGGAGGAGCTTCCTCCTAGGTCTCTCTGACCTTACAATGCGACTTTGGTGCAAAACAGATTGCTCTTGGCCAGGAACCACTTACGACGCGTTTTGGAGCCAAGCTGCTAGGCCTACCCCCTGACTATTTGGAAGACGATAACGACTTTTATTCACCTCCTATAGATCCTCCATTCATGCAAGATGGTCCAAGAACACACGGCACTACGATCTGTCGAATTGAATCAGCCACTCGGGCGGTTTCTTATCGTAACACCCAGTGGATTTCATGGGTAGGGTTTCTTCACATCTCCTGATCCACTGCCCACATCACGTCGAGTACTTTTGCTATTCTGAATAGAATTACCGAGATAAAGAAGCCAATCCCCATTGGGATCACCATTAGGCGTTATGCACGCCATATTGAAAAACGCACTAATATCACGCCAGGAAAGAAATTAGATGTCAGCCAGCCGAAGACGTACAACTGACGTTACATTGTATGTGATTGAACAGCGGTACCGTATACTTATGGATGCCAGCAGAATTTCTTTCGAAAATCCGGAGCTGCGCCCATGATTAGTCACCATACTCCCATGCTCCGGGGCATAGTTACGCCGCTTCAGTACCTTATTAGGCAGGAAGGATTCCTCTGGAGCCAGTAGGCCTACACTGCAGCGAAGGCTTTGCAATCTACGATTATTGCCTTGACGCAGTTTGGCGACCAGTTGATGTCATTCACAGTCGCGCATGGCTTACGTATGCCTTCAAATATACTTGTCATATATTCGGGTTTTTCGTATCAGTCTGGATGGATACTACAGGGTGGCCTGAAAATGTGACCCAGACTCCGCCTATATTTTCTGGGGGACCAGGTTAAAATATATGATGTTTAATTGAGTTTTTTTTAATTCGTGATCTCTAACTTGGCTCATTATTGGCTCTTAAGACAGCATTGGGCGATTTTAAGGCCAAACAATGACACTTTTTGGGACACCCTATACATGTATCCAGACGAATATTTTTCTGCGCACCTAGTACAGAATTGTCAGCCTGCTAATGTACAACTGGAATGTGTACAGAGCACTTTTAGTCTTGTACAGATAATGGCGTACGTGGGATGCTAAGTTTGTACAGTACATCATCCCATTAGCACACTCGCCAAAAGCAGCCTGCGATGAATACTCATTTGTTACAGACCACGTGGCCCTGTTACAAACCATCTATCGATGCTAAATCAGCTGTGACGCGGCTACGCATTGTTGTACGGTTTGTTTGTTAAAGTGCTAGGAAGCTGTAACAGATGTAATATCGAAAGGTTAGAGCGACACACACGCGATTCAACAGCAGGTTTATTCTCTTACAATTGTGTCACCCTCTGACATTTGTGCCATTCTTCGATATTTTAGTATCAACTAGTCCTGACTCATACTAAATGATAGCTAACAGGGGAGCCCATTCAAATCTTAAAAAAAGAATCCCTGAAGATTTTTAATGACATCCAGCCCCCGTCTTTTTCCAATGGAATAACATTTCTTTGTAAAACCAAATGCCGTCGGCTGTTGTATTGGAAAGGCTGTTCTTAATTTAGTCACATGCGCATTGTTTACAGTGTATAGATTAATAAACAGCATTGAACGACAGAATCCACGAAGTTTATTTCATTCATTTGTTAAAAAAAGACCTACATGTACATTATAAATGTGTACACGATGGCGAATCCCAATAATGTCAATATGGAGCTATACATGTATAGGCCTACATGTAGCTGTACCTACAGTCCATGTGCATGTACATGTACATTTCGAATGTTAATTGACGTAAAATGGTACTCGACGATCGTCACGCGAAAAAAATCGTGTTGATTTACAAATAAAGCGATGTGGAGGTGCCTTCGGGTCAGTGTAAAAACACAGGAAACAACGCAAACGAAACGGGTGTGTCAGTTTTTGAAATGTGGAACCTGCAAATCTCTGTACGAATGTGTGATTATCATGCACCGATAGCACTATTTATAGCCTGTAATATTTACTCTTCCGATGATGACTTTTAGGAAAAAACAAGCCAAACGGCAAAAACGGTTAGCTGGTGTGAGATCTGGGCATTGTGAATATCAGTCAGCCCCAGCAATGGCCAAAGAAAAGAGCCATATTCACGAAAGCCTTCGCAACCTAGCGTGCACGCAAGTCTATTGTTTGGCTGCACATGCCCTATTGTTCAGGACTGCCTTCCAATAGATTTGTGTGCACGCAAAGTTGCGAAGGCTTCATGAATATGGCCCCAGGCTTGCATAAAGCGGCACACTACATGTAAGTTTATTGGTGACGTAGTTCATCAATACACACACGATCGATGTACATGTACACTACAGGCCTATAGCACCAGTGCTCGCGAGTGTAGACACCGCCGATCAGAACTGCTCGACAAGACTTCGAATCTACGTATTTGAATGATCTTAGTTATCAATCAGGCATGGAAACTGTTGCTACACATGAAAGAATGAGTTGATGTATGGTAACATACCTGATGAAAGATTACATAATAGTAATAATAGTAGTAATAGTAGCCTACATAATGGTATCACAGCGCGTCGAACTTCTCAAGTGATGAAAATGATGGCGGCCATTTTTTACTGAATACTAGTATAGTGTGCTGCAGAGACCATGTGATTCAATATGACCAATCAGAAGGCATCTCAAAAATAACCTCGAAAATTTCTCATAAAATCGTACAAAAAACTCGGAGCCGGTGAAATAATTCAATTTTTTTAATTCGGGACAGGCTTTTACCCCAAATGATTTGAATATGCATCAATAGCCAATAGATAACGTGAGAGAAAAGGGCGAAAAGTCAGGGACAAGATTGAGCAAGTGTAATTAATGATTTTAGTGGTAAGAATGCCTGAAGGCCAGCTCAACAAAAAGCGTTACACAGTGTTATATCGACACCAATAGGGTGAAATATCCCAGCCCACTCTCAAACTACTTCTTGTTTCTGATGCAGTGTGATATTGACGCAGCGTTCCACTTCATGTGGTTGGTCTAAGTTACCCATCAACAAGAGAAATCCAGAGGGTCTGATCGTGTGCTCGAAAGCAATTTCAATAACATGGTAACACAGATCCACACACACGAGCTCCCAGTCCCAAAAGCATCCTGTCGACATACCCAATGTAAACACAATGTATAGCCAGGTTCATAATAAACCGGAGGAACCCCTTGGGAGAGTTAGTTATTAGATTGACGGTTATAAATAATAGAAATGGGATACATCGTAGGCGTAAATCCAGCTGACTTGACAGTCCAATGCTACCTTGTTTGCCTGCACTGCTGATGGAGTACCAATGCTCGGGCGGTGATACAGGGGTTGAGCGTCGGTTGAGATTCATGTCATTTCACTCGGCTTTACGACGGAATGTCTAAAGACCCTACTTGACTGGGTTCAGTGGGTCCTTGAACCTCAGTGATTTCTGTTGGAGACGAGATATTTCTTGTACGCGCTATACCATTCCCACGGTCACTTTTGATATGGTGTCACCCTCAACAGGAAAAAATGCGAAGTACGAAAGCCCAGAAGGCTCATTCGAAATTCGAAATTCAAAACTTGACTTCGAAATTCAAAACTCGACTTCGAAATTCAAAACTCGACTTCGAAATTCAAAACTAGTCTGATTGGTTGATTTTAAGTTTTGAATTTTGAAGGTAAGTTTTGAATTTCGAAGTAAAGTTTTGAATTTCCAAGTAAAGCTTTGAATTTCGAAGTCAAGTTTGAATTTCGAGGTCAAGTTTTGAATATCGAAATCGAGTTTTGAATTTCGAAATCGAGTTCTGAATTTCGAAGTCGAGTTTTGAAGTTCGAAGTCAAGTTTTGAATTTCGAAGTCGAGTTCTGTTTTTCGAAGTCAAGTTTTAAATTTCGAAATCAAGTTTTGAATTCTGCTGGGCTTTCGTACAATCATCATTTATGCAGGCGTTCAATAACAAAAATAAATTTCGTGGTGAAACAGAAATAGCGACACTCTGAAGCAGATACGCCAACGTTACCAGGAAGCTGGCTACCGACTGAAAGCGATTGCAATGAATCCTGGTCTACGCTCCATCCGATCCACAGCTTATCGGAAGGAAAATGCTATTGTTCACTCTGCCATTTCCTTTGTTATTGGTCATCCGATGGTAGAATCAAATGAAGCACAAACCAAGTCAAACATGTCTGCAGCATCATATTCTAGATTCACAGACCTAAAACAGCGGTTCTGGATTTTCAAATCCGCCCACTTGGCCAAGATAAATGAAATTTGACTAATGGGTGAACGACATAAGTCGTCTGTACCAATGGTCATGAGCCCATGTCCAGGCCTTGGTGTAGATTTCGTAAAGACTGCACTTCGAGTTGCGATTGACATACGATGAAGGACAGTTCAAAACGTACGCCGATACGGGTTACAAGTGATCAGGGGAGGCCGCATAGAAACTCCGCTAGCGCTAGCGGAGTCCATCTGCAGGTAGTGCATTTTAACACCGATCTAGGCTGTCGAAGCACTAGCGGAGTTTCTATGCGGCTACCCCAGTTCGTCAGCGAAGTCCCACCACCAGCAAGGAGAGCCAATCAGGAATGGACTGTGGCCTGCTCAATGCATGCTATACGTGGGGGCGATCATGTCCCAATTTAAAGATCGGTGAATACATGTATCATAAATTGATGCCTTATGCGAGGGTCCGTGGGTTCGATTCTGCTAGGAAGCAAATGAATGTCTTTCACCTTAGAAACCCGATTTCTATTTCACAAAGTCTCACTTGGCTTTGTAACGTCAGGCGATCGTTACCCCACTGATGCACCCCTCACAGACAGTACAAGGGGGGGGGCAGACTGTGCAGATTTTTTACTATCTATTCAGATATCCAGTTGCAGGCAGCCTTCCACTTTTTTGACACTTATGCTGAGGGGCATATGGGAAACCCTGTACCGAATTTCCTCGGGCCAACAACGATCAATGACTCTAGCAATCGGATCAATCTGGATTCAATCTATCAATATCGCATAAGGAGCGTTTCCTCTGACGAGGAACATACCAACGGATATCGGGTTCGCACGACAGATCATATAGGAATGTAATCCTAATGGTGTAAGAATATTGCAGGTGATTGACGTCACAGTTTGTCAGTCTAATTATACTTCTCTATACGTAAATACCTTGGTAAACTTATAATTGATGGCCCTTTTGATTCGTTACATTTTGGTCACGTTGTAATTTTTAGTAGATTCATTGCCCTGTGCATAGTTATTAATAGATGTGGATACATGTATATGAGTGTACATGACACCCCACTGTTGTCTCCGATAATTTGTCCGATATTGGATATTGTTACAAAAACCGTGTACAGAAGCATTTCCACCGACTTAGCCAGATGCAGAGCATGATTTTGTACAAAAACTTCCCAGTAAATCATTTGCTTACACAGGAAGTGAACCACCTCTGCGTTGAAGCCATAACGAGAGGGACAGTAAGCCAGGTGCCTTGCAAGGGCATAAAGTAAAAATGTATTAATCTATAATCGAGAGACGCTGAATAACGTGAGACGGCCGCTTCTATACTAACCAGGGCCAATAACGCTTGGATTCGGCCCTGATGGAAGAGATCCAATATATTTTAACTCAAAGATTTATCTGAAGCAGTTCACCCACCTAGCTCTTCCTATTGCTCATTGCCAGTTTCAGCAAATAACCACCTACAGTTGCGGTAAGATGTAACATAATATCGACCAACATGAGAACCCTTAATTAAAACCATTCACAGAACTGTGATCACCATGAATATTGTAAGAGAGAGAGAGGCGCCTGTGGGCAGTTGGTCGATATTTACCATTCATGCAAAGAAATGCTCGCTAATCATCCGTGTCTCTTCAGACGAAACATCGGGTAGCCATGGAGCTGACGAAGGAATAGTGCAAGTTTATGATGATGAAATTGCAAAGTGAGGCCATGTGGAATCAAGGCTTGGCATTATTTATATCAATTCGTTTAGTACAAGCGACGTAATATAGGGCGGGTTTGGATAAGTCGTAATTGTAATGCTGTTGAAATAAAAAGATATTGCTGGTATGTTTGAAAACGAGTA
>NMRB01002207.1:17043-30321 GCA_002633025.1 Notospermus geniculatus | reverse complement strand
TATAACCTTGGTCATAATTCTGCATCAAAATTTTGGAAATTTGGAAATATCATAATTATGTAATACCTCATTAGAAAAACCCCTAAAAATCAACATTTTTATTATGCAATTTTTTGGTAACTTTTGTTACAGGGTTGATAGAGTGGAAGTTTCAAGGATTTTGGGCTTTGTTTCATCAAAATATCTTGAGTGGTTGCTGAGATATTTGAGATTATCAAAATTTCGATAATTTGAGAATTTCCAAATTTTCACAAAATTTTGATATTAGTAGACAGAGCTCACCTAAAAACGTAGGATTGTGAAGTTTTGGAACTTATTGCGTAAACTGGTTAGAAGTTAAGCATGTCTTAAGTTAAGGGGGTATTTTCAAATATGAATATCTCTGCCCAGTTAACGCAAAAAGTTCCAAAATTATTGTAAATACCCAGGGGGCAAAGGGCAAAAATGGGGGACCAGCTGCTGTAAAAGGCCACCCCCGGTTAATGTGTTCAGAGGACTCTCCTGAGTCGCACTAGGGTGGGTGGCCTTTGAGATTTTTTGCACGGCGCCAAAAAATTGACTTTGAAGTTGAGGACACTGACTTCGTCATTGGACTCAAGAACTGACACATGACTGAGCGTTGTACAGGAGAATGGGACACGATGTACAGCTAACTTTTGAACGGTGGGATTTACACCCCATAAATGTATTACCAACAGATAGAAACATGGTGGCTCTTAATCAAATAAGCATGTATTTTACAGTTTCTAACTAATTACGTGATCGGAAACGGCGTTTTTATGTATTTTGACCCATTGTCTGTTAATTTGCATAAAATATTCATTTCTTTATTACAAAAATACTAAAAACAATTAAGAACATGCTTGTCTGCTTCGGAGACACCATGGCCCATATTTTCAAAGCTGTTTTAACGCTAAAATGCATTTTAGTCCAGCACTTGCATGCCTATAAGCATGCAAGTGCTGGACTAAAACGCATTTTAGCGTTAAAACAGCTTTGAAAATATGGGCCCATGTTTCTATCTGTTGGTAATACATTTACGGGGCGTAAATCCCACCGTTTAAAAGTTAGCTGTACATCGTGTCCCATTCTCCTGTACAACGCTCAGTCATGTGTCAGTTCTTGGGCCCAATGATAAAGTCAGTGTCCTCAACTTCAAAGTCAATTTTTCAGCGTCTTGCAAAAAATCTCAAAGGCCACCCACCCTAGCGTGACTCAGGGGGGTCCCGTGAACACATTAATGGGGTGGCCTTTTACAGCAGCCGGTCCCCCATTTTCACCAAAAATGGGGTTTTGCCCCCGGGTAAAACCCATATTCCAAGGTTAGCTTTAACTGATGGCATCAAAATTTCCTGAAAAACACGAAAATCTCAAATTATCAAAATTTCGATAATCTCAAATATCTCAGCAACCACTCGAGATATTTTGATGAAACAAAGCCCAAAATTCTTAGAAAGTTCCATTCTATCACAACTGGGACAAAAGTCACCAAAAAATTCCATAATAAAAATGTTGATTTTTAGGGCTTTTTCTAATGAACTATTACATAATTATGATATTTCCAAATTTCCAAAATTTTGATGTAGAAATATGGCCAAGAAGACAGACTTTCATTTGGTACAAACCGTGTTAAAATTCGCCCAGTAGTATTTGAAATATTCAAGGCGGTAGGTGTAGATAAACTAATGTCAATGACTGTACCTCATAGAAAACACGATTCAGGGAATTTATGCGTCGCTTGAGGACGAATTGAGGAGAAAATGGACCTTGTAAACACCACCATATTGACAAACAAGCCGGTATTTCAACGATGTTGTAGGTCTGTAGGTCTACATGTATATATGAACACCCATATCAACTTTCAAGGCGACCGACCAGTGGTCTCAGGACTCTTTGGTCATCACCGAACAGAATAATTTGGAAGAAAACTAAATGAAAGAAAAATGATAAAAGAAAACCACATGTAAAAGAAAACAGAAGTAATGAATTTCCTCTTAAAAATGCACTTGTGGATTACAGATTTTGTCGGTTCACATCTTGCTCACGTCAAAATCATTTAGGCCTAACCCTGTGAAAGGCAGTGAAGGGGAGACAAAAAAGAACAAACATTTTGCAAACCGTTCAGAAATATCCATCAAGAACGAACCTGTCGTGGTATTTGCTTGAGTAATTTCCTGAGTGAATGGACCAGAGTTCGACATGGCTCTTCCACTATCTTAATGAATAACCGCATGTAATTGGTGCGGGTAAATATAATTAGTATGATGGACGGTCGTGGTCGGCATCAAGTCATCCTGTCCTCGTCCATCCTCCGGGAAGCCATTTATTTGGACGCATAATATTACGACTTTATTAACGAGCTGATCGCAACGTGACGGGAATTTGTATAGCATTTTGAAGATCGAACCTGCACCTCGGCTGATAAGCAACGAACGTGATTTTTAATGGACCCAGAAGATTTTTTACTGATATTTGTTCCTATTTCTAAATACAGCACGGCTACAAGTAGGCATAACAGCCAGTTTTCTCTTCTGTGGGCATCAACACATCATTATATACATGTACATGTACATTGTATCATTTTGATACTTTGAGATATATCATTAAAACGAAAAAAAGATTTTCAAAGAAAATTCTCCATAGAAAAGAAACTCCATAAAACGTGAATGGTGCAATGTGTGTGTTGTTTCAAACGTCTGCGACACGGCCGTTCGAAACCCCTTGTGCCATTGGACGAGGTGCGATTTGAAAAGACGTTCACATGAAAACATTTTCGACGAGGATAAAAAATGTAATTCGTATGATATTCCCTAATAACATTCTAACATCTCAGATAAAAAGGAAACAGGCAATATAATGCTTAAATACAAGGTATATCGTTTTCACAGAAGTAGGCTACTGGACTATAAATTGTAGGCCTATAATTGTAACAATTAGCATTTTCACCCACGACTTGGAAAACGAACATGCGTTCACGTCGACATGTTCATGGCTATGACATCCTGAATCAACATCTAACACATCCTGGTACCTGCTGAAATTTTATCAGAGCATTTCTGGTTAATTGTAGAAGCACGGCATTTTCATAAACCGGTAGCTGACACGATAACCGCGACCTTAAGTTCCGTTCTCACTCAACCAATCAAAACAGGTTTCCGCCAGTTCCCCCCAAAAGCCGAACACAGCAGATGACCCCTGTCCTAAATCAAATGATTTCGGGTTTATTTTGTTATCATGTTATTTCTTGGATATGTACACGTATGGCGTGGCCATGGCGACACCGTATGGCCATGGCGACACCGATTGCCCAAACTGTGAATTTCATTAATATTTTAATGTTGAACATTTTTTTTGAAAACTGTTCATATTGGACCTGTAACACACGATTCAAAATTCATTGAGAACCGTTTTTAAGTGGGTTGGTCGGCCCATCCTCGGCGCAAGTGGTAAAACCTGCCCGCTGAAGTCGCCACTTATAGTGAGTGACTCCTTCGCGGTGAAACCTAACCCTCGAGACCATTATACACTTTAGATGCCAAGTCCACCTCCTCGAGAAGGAGTTGTCTCCTGAGGAAATCAGTTTGGTCATGTTTTTGCAATCAATAGGTAAGAATATCACTATCCTTCATTACTCTCGTGACTCTGACCGGCAGAACACGTTCCGTCACTCAAGTTCTTCAGCCACTGTTGTATCCGCTGTTGTTTCTCATGTCTGCTCTCCCGCAGGCAATGCTGGTGAACACGCCGGTATGCCTCCTCGTACATCTGTTCAAACGTCTTCCTGTCACTGACGTCAACGTTGCCCTCCGTGTTGTTGGTCGGGATATCATCCAAAGATGGCGTAGAACCGTGGTTCACGTACATTGACGGCAACACGGACGGTGGACTTAACAGATTCGTGGTCGATCCTTGCGCGAAGAAGTTCGTAGCGTATTTATCATATGAAGAGAGATTTGAACACGATTTTACCTCTCGCTTCGGGGGCATCGAAAGATCGTCCTCGTTTTTTACTGGCATTTGTCCAATCGGGCCGGAGTAGACCCTCCGCAAGTGAACCGAACTCAAAGAAGACATTTCAGGCAAGCTTAACCTGTCGAAATGTCCAAGTCTGCTCCTAGATCCGCACGTCGATATATGACTAGCACTTTTCACTGTATTTTCACTGGAGCTTGAACTCGAATGTCTATTTCTTTGTTTTCGTTTGACACTACGTGATGGGTCGAACGTGTTCAGCCAACAGAACCCATTGTCGTTTTTTCCAGCGTTCGCGATGGCGTCCGCAGATTCGGAAAACTTATCCAAGCCCCTTCTCGACGATCTGGGCGAGCAATAGACCCCCACAATCTTTTCCTCCCTGTTGTTAGGGGAGTTAGGAGAATTCGGATTTTCGGTAAGCGGGCTTTTTGTCGAGCTAGTTGTAATGATATGCGGGATTTTTGAGCCCGACAGATCCGGTAGACTTACATGATATGGTCGCCTGAATGGAAATCCGTTGTCGTTGTCGGGAGTGTGTAGACATATCTCCGCCTTATCCGTTGTGTTCAGGTATATTGTTGGGATAGACGGTATCCTGTCAGGGCGGTTGCCGTTGCCCTCTAACGCTGTTTCGATATCCATCATTGTGAATCCTCTTTTACTGTAATATGAGCGGCAAGCAACACGAATCGCCTCGAAATAAAAAAAAAAACCCCAAGGAAACGTGACGTTTGATCCCAGAGATTTGACAATATTCCAAAAGCTTGTATGTCACGATCACAGCGAACTTCCTGCTTTAATCCAATCCAGTCTATGATTTCAAGAAGGAAGAAGACGATATTGAGGACAAAGGACAAAGTAAGAATATCTGAGAAAAACCTTTAAACATCCTCAAACCGATCAATAGAGTGATGTGTTCTTGTCGTGAAGATCATGCCCGACCCAAATGAAAACAATACATGCCGTAACATGGATGTCGTGTGCTGGAGAACACCATGCAGAGTTTATTGATTTCCTAGTCCATCCCCACGCAGTGTGTAGACAGCCAATGAAATCTTAAGTGTCATTACTCGGGATCGCTCAACAGATGAAAATTCACTGTTTATTCGATGAGAATTCCGATACACAGCTTTTCAATGATCTCTTGCTTGTTACGTTAATGAATTGAAATACTCGATTTAATTGTCGATATCCATGTTATTCACTCCGGCGCAGTTTTCGTACCAGCCAATCAAAATGCTCAGCGTCTTTAATCCGTATCAGGTTCTATTAGCAGAAAAAACTGCCTGTATTCATCTCAGCTTGCATGAAATTTTCTTCTACGTCTTCATCTTGGGTAAACTGATGGTGATATTTTAACCCCTCTGCTGGATTAATCGCGATGAACAATATTCCGTTGTGTCATTTGATATCTGTTCCACATCGCGCAATTCTGAAAGTTGAGATATACTGAAAAATACCATTGCAAAAATTACTTTGCCTCATTTACAACCCGACGACTGGCCTGGCTTCATTATTATCGACACCAAACCAGTAGTTGTGAAGGATTAATGAGTAATCGGATCTAACGTTATTCCTTTATGGCAAATGTCAAATGAAAATATCAGGAAAATACCAAGTTCTTTCTTTAGACTAACCCGACGCTTTGTGAAAATGGCCTCGCCTCATGATACGATTACCTGCAGTCTCACAGAATAGTCAGTCATTTAATCCCTCTGAGCTTGGTAATGTTATCCAGCTATGAGACGGAGATTAGCTGCCGATGTTGCAGGGACACGTTCGCTGAATTGTGAACCACAGGAAAGCAGTGAATCAAGAACCACAGGCGTGTAAATGGCCGATGACGATCATTCATTTGCTGAGAAAGGGTTGGGTAAAATTGAAAATTATGTGGTCCTGAAAGCACTAATCCTCCTGATAAGGGAATACAGCGATATTCACTGATCTCGAATACATAAAGAAGCAATTTACGATCTGTCTTCTACGTTAGTTAAGCCGTAAATGAATTGATCTGATCCTTGAAGTATCCGAAGTAGAGCAATTTATCCTGTGAAATGGCTCCGAGCGCAACAATCATAAGAGCTCGGTGGTCGCACAGTTCAGCGATAACTGATTAGGTCAGAATGCTTCTGTCGAAAGGGCTGCTTTGACATGTACATGTACATGTACGTCAGGGGAACGTTTGTCTCCTGCCGAATCTCGATTATTTCCGTGGATGAAAATCTTAATCACACTGAGCTTTGTTCCTTATCGTGGCCTGGTATCCACGCATTCTACACAGCTCCCGTCTCTGAACACCGAGCATGCTTTGAACGGTAACTGAATATATTCGAATCGATATCACCAATAGGATCACAAAGACGGCGAGGTTGACTGGGTGTGTGATGCAAAACACCCTCCGGCAGTGCTCGCAGGGATGAGCAGGCGGGAAAGTTAATTTTATGCCGGTGCAGTATTATCGTATTTTAGAGTTACAGATCATGTCAACATTCTTCGACGACGCTGGACAGCGTCAGCCGAGTGTCGCCCATGACCATGGGGATACTACTATGTCCCGCCGAGCATTGCTTCGTCGTCACCTTCATCGAATGCTTGGTGAACGGCGAACCATCTGCATACATGTAGACCTACCTGGCGTATTCAGAGCGCTTGCTCACGAGGCAAGTTTTCTTTCTCTTGGTAGCAATTTGTGGAAAGCAAGAAAAATTGCCCCGTGTGCGGATGTTTTCAGGAGCTCATTTTTTCGTGCAAGCAACTTATTGCATCGATAAACATGTTTGACTGTTCTTGCTCGCTTTTTTATTGCTCGGAAAGCAAGACGCCGTTGCAATTCACCGCATTCTTGCTTGTTGCTTTCCACTAAATTGCTAGCAGGTGCCAGACAGGTTGCCTCGTGTGCTGTGGGCTTTACTCATTCAGCCGTCCAATGCAAAAAGGCAGTAACTCCCATTTTGGCACAGAGACACCTTTTGGTCATTTTGGAATCAGCTCTTGAAGCTTCACCTTCCTGATGTACCATTTAACTCCAATGCCCCGTATTTAAAGAATTAGGCCATGACCTAAAGGCAGTAACTTCACTACCCCACCCCAAAACAATGCAAAAAGGCAGTACCCCCCAAAAGTAATAGGAAAATGCATTGGAAGTTACTGCCTTTTTGCATTGTATTTTGCTCTGGATTTCCTGACATTTTCTATGTCAATGTTTCACAAAACTATGAAAAATCAAGTTACTGCTTTTTTGCATTGGACGGCTGCATTGTACGTGAATTTTGTGGGTGGCGTGGGAGCGAGTACAGGCCTATACGTCTGATATAACCACCGGATTAACGATTAGACCTAGTGCTATACCATGTACGAAAATGAAAATGCTTTGTTTGTGAAACAGATAAAGTCCCTGAAATTGCCACTGGGAGTACAATGTAAAAGGGTTAAGATATTAGCTATGGGTCTTCAATGGGTTGTTAATTACAAAGCTATTAGCTGATGAGAATGCAAATAACGAGGAACAACCAGCCCAGAGCGATGTATGCAGTATATAACGTTCAATATATAAACTCCTCGACAGGCGTCGCCTGTATATGTAATGAAAGCTGGCTTCGGAAACCGTTATTATGTTTAGTGGACTGGAAATAACCGATTTTTCTTTTATGGATGGCACCAAAGAAAGGTCTAACCTTTCCCGAGATATTTCCTTCTTGGTATAAGTCGAGGTTCAAATATCCATCCGATATTGTCGTCGTTTGGCCAATAAAAAAGAATGTGAAAGGGAGGAATAGCATTTTTATGAGATTAATGGCATTTACTTACAGGGACAAATCGATGACACGAAAAAATGAAGCATAAGATTCAGTTCGTTAGTGGGTGGTATGAACAAGACTGGTCAAATATTTTTACTTTAGTTTTGTGGAGGGCCCTCGAATCAATTCCTTCAGCAGTAAAAGAGCAAGATGATCATGATCACTGGCGTGACATACAGCACTTGCTTTTATTCACATTATCAGTGTTCATTGCATAATTATCAAGAACAATAACTTTCTAGGGATTACGTTTGTGGAAATGTTCAAGACTTACATGTATGCAGTCCACCTCCTATTTGCTTAATTATGCATATTAACTCATGGTGCCACTGTGCACTGAACCCCAATTTCAAAGAATTTTCCCAGCGGGGATTCTTTCCAACCCACCGGTGTCCCCGGCCTACGCCGCTATTTTTGTATGGATTTAGAGTTGTATGCAAGTATGTCAAGTGCACCCTCAAGTTTTAATGCTTTTGGCTACACAATCATTTTATTTTGATACATTTTATCAATTCATTTCGAGAGCAAAACGTTATTTGTTTTGCACGACATTTTGTATAAAGAATCAGATTTACTGACGTTTGAAAGTAAACATTGACGTGAATGACGACAACAGATTCGAAAATATCTCTGTTTTGGAGCAAATCTTCGACGTAGTGCGTGAAAAACACACACACCATATTGCTATTCACTAAATGGCAACTGGGGACGTCCCCAATTGAAAACGTGCAAAATGACGCAATACATGTAGACCTACGTATAAATGTAGAGCCCATAGGCATACATGTACGTACGTAGTTGGCACGTCATGATCTCACTTGAATGAGATCATACGTAGGCCTAATGTCCACAGTTAGTCGATTTGTGACGGCCATCAGTTCTATTCCAACCAATTGGGGACAGGCAGCGATGTGAAGATATGGACAAAACTTGGACTTCATGCGTGTCTCCATTAAAAAAATTGATCAGACAACATTTTGTGAATAGTCGAACCCTCGATTCCCAATGCCGACGATAGAGTCATTACAACATCAACTACTCCGTTTATCTTGGATATGGACAGTTTGCTCCGCGGGTATGCATCTCGGGTGTTCCGCTTCCAGCTGCCAACGTGGATTGCCTATACCTGGGAGGAAACTTTAGAAGCAAGTGTTGTTATCTTTCTGGTAAGGTGAGCCCAGAAGTATCAGAACATTGGTGCAAGATGCATTCAGTCGTTAATTATGACTCCCTTAACATAGCGGGGAACATACATGACGATTTGGCCATACCCATTGGAGAGCAAAGGTCAATGAAAATGACACACCAAACGAGGACATGAGTAGTTCAGGCAGCCAAATTGGACAGAACAACAGCAATCTTAAGCTACCCATTGACAACGCAAACAGAATTATCTTTCACATAAATTGCTCACCCGCTAACCTGTGTGTGCAACGTTCGGTGGAATTGAAAAAGTTGACAACAAAGCTCGACGATATCTTGGGGCTCGAGTCGGTCAACTGGTCAAATTGAAGTGCTAAACAGAGGATAAAGTACAAACTAGTGTCCAGAATTTGCTGCAAGCCACCCCACTTGAGGGCAGGCCTAGCCTTCTCGCAGGTCTGAGTGTTCGACTGCGGATGTGGACTTGGTAAAGCAAAAATAAATGATCTACTCTTTGTATTCTGCATCTGCATCTGCAAACCTTCACCGCATTACAACTTACAAAAATATACACTTGTCTTCCAATGTTTCTACAGTTTTTTTAGCTACATGTAAATGTATTTTTAGGTGTAGACACACATACACATCATGATCGAGTGTTTCCAGTAAAATGTTATTTTGCCATCAGGTGCAAGCAAGTCGTGTGCCTGACTCATTACAATAAAAGCAACACCAATACCTACGATATCCTTCGGAAAATACTGAACTAACTCCGATACATGCTTCTAGCAGTACAGCACTCTGAATTCGCATGAGTCAACCCATATGTTCTTGGCAGAGTTAACTTCTTAACTTCGAAATCCTGTGCGTATGACAAATTACTAAGTATTTCGCCAATAGACTGAAGGGCAATTCATGGTTCCCGGCCATGCCAGCCAACCCAGTGCGCGGAAAGGAACACCTTGCTGATTCCAAATGAAGCATATTCCGATCTCCAACATGTCCAAAGCAGACTGGGAGGTGAGGAAGTATGAATTTGGCAATGGATTTAAACTCTCCTGCACGGTCTTCCAGTACACCAGCAACGAAACCTGTTACCGTCCAAATTTCAACAACATATATCGAGTGACATATAGTTGTGTCATCTCTGTCACCAATGTTTCAGCGTTTAATCAGTGTGCATACGCCATGTATTTCATTACGCTGGTCGTTTACGTTCAGCGGCCACCTGATTTCAACCCTTCGCTCAACACTCCGCAAGTATTTATGGTGTAATTCATCATGGCGGTGAAGGGAAGTCTTCATTTGAACCATTTCTGAGTAGAATGTGTTGTTGAACAATGATCCAGGCCAATAATCGAATTTTCCGGTTAGATACAGGTGATGCAGCCTGAGCAGTCATGCTGTAGCCTTTAGACGAGTACAAAACAAACGGAAGAACAAACCTGAATGCATACGTTCAACGACAGAAATAATTTGACCCTACAGTACACAGTTATCAATAGCCTATTAAAGCGAATCCGGCGATAGCGGATTTTGTTAACATTTGTAGACACAAAATTCAGCCAATCAAAATGCACGAAAATTTCTTTGTTGACATTCTGGAGAAGTTTGTTCACATTTTTTTCCTGAAAATTCGTCCCCTTTCAAATTCTATTTCTAAATCAATTTTTTCGCTTTCGATTCGCTTTAACTACTAGAGTTCAATTCTGCGGAGATTTCAGCTCTTGGGTATTGGGTGAGAGGCGCTGTTGCAACATGTACCAAGACGTTTTCGAAAAAAAAAACACATTTCCGCCAAAAAGACAGGAAGAGGCAATAAATGTTGCATGGCTAAGGCCCCATCTTCTGCCCTGATCCTTGCTTCTGTGTATTGCAACGTTTCAAAAAGCTTCTTGTAAAACTGAAATCGCCTCAGCATTGGTGAGTAGATCTACATTGAAAAGTTGATATCTTCGAAACTATCGCATGTTCCATAGCCCTCTTATCAAAAATGCATTTTATCTCCCAGGGAACTGCACACAGAGGTATGCCGTGGCCTCTTCCGAGAAGATGGAAGAAATCAAACACGGTAATGACAATCGACCCACAGAAGTTCTACATGTGGAGTGACATCCGACATTGTGACATTATTGACATGGCTTTCCAACGTTATCAGCGGTTTATATTTGAAGGCAGACATGGCGTGCAGTCACTGAGGTATACGACGATGCATCGGCTTGACGTGTTCGTGACATCAAAATCATGCGACTACTGGCCGAGAGAAAACATGGACGAGTCGTGTAAGTCATGTGAAGATCATATCAGGTCGTACCAGTTGGAAGGCGATTTTTCTCCGGCGGAGAGCGCCTTGAAAGAACCTGGTGTTCACTTTAGTTTAAGTGCTGTAATGAGGGAAATATACGATCAGCAAAGCTCAATTTTTGACAGTCAATTTTGATAAGCATGACAACGGTACGTTTCTTTGTGCACGATGATACGGGCAGCCACGTGGCACCAGATTTACAAGTACAGTATACAAGAATTCTTCGTCCTACTGTAGAATTATATGTGTACACGTTTACCAGAAGTCGTATTTTCTATTAGGCTACATAAGACACCACAATCACAATATACAAGAAGCCAGAGTTGAGAAAGTAGGAAGGGCAATGATCGTCTGAAGAAATAATTTGATGAAAATCTTATAATGGGAACACTTCATTTACCTGAACTCCACATTGAATCTTTCGATGGCAACCAATAGTGTGAGACGTACTGTATTAAGGTGATATCATTAAAAATGTCAAAATTGCAGTCAGACACGTACATGTACTGATGTACATGTACTATACAATAGTACATGGCAGTTCCGTAGTTTTTTTAGACATTATTTTTTACCTTTAGACTCCCTGGTTGTGTCCTACATTGGATTCTCCAAGGTGACAGCGAACACGGTTTGGGGGGCACTGAGAGGAATCGAGACGTTTACGCAACTTATCTATATCGACGAGCGCAATGAGGTATGTTGGGTCAGGTAATGTGGCCCGTTGAAACTTACGTTATGTGTTGAAATGGTGACGAAACCGCTTATAGACAGGCATAAAACGGCTTTAGCTCATAAAACCATCAACGAAACGCGATTCGTGATAAATAACGAGAGAAAGGCGAGTATAGTATTCTCTTGCAAGGACTGAGACGGCGAGCCATAATTTCTTAGGGGCTTCCCCTTCATGACACGATGGATCTTTTTAAAAGGACTCAATTCGTGGGTCCAATTAAGATTGGTAATTCATCTGAATAACCGACGGATTCTCCGCTTCTCAGCTAAGGTAAACGGAGCAAGTTTAATCTCTGGCGTTGAAATCCGGGTAATCCATACCTGACTTACTCAAAATAGTCGCCGTACTAATGCCAGACGCAACAAACATATCTATCAACAGCTGTTTCATTGCTCCGGCTGATTATAGTGATGACGACCGACTTTCATTTTAATTCAATAAAAGCTAATTTTCAAGGTATGATTTCTTCGTTTCAGTACATGATAAATAAGACAACGATTCACGATTCCCCCAGATTCACCCACAGAGGAGTATTAATAGATACTGCCAGACACTTTATTCCCACACCTATACTGAAACTGACAATGGTAAGTGTGTTAAAGGGACTATGATCCTCTTCATATAGTTTGATGTCCGTCGGCTCAGACATAAGATGAACGTACAAATACGATCATCGAAAATTACTCTTTGAGTAGCATTATTGATAATTCCTTTAAAGATGACGATTATCGACACTAGGTCATCGACAACCTCGTTATGCGTTGGTCATCGTAAAGCCGAAAAAGCGTACCGAAAATTCCTTTACAGTAGCCGAAGGGCACGATTGTCGATGATTCTTCGATGAATCCACTGTCTAGTATGTGTATTGTATTAAGACGTACGTTTTTTTCAGGATGCCATGTCTTACAATAAACTGAACGTGCTTCACTGGCACATGACCGACGATGAGTCCTTCCCATATGAAAGTAAAACATTCCCAGAACTTCACGAGAAGGTAAGAAGCATTGCACAAATTTGTCGAAGCAATCTGCGCAGTACCGTAATGTCACGTGGGTGATATCGCGACTTCATCAGTGGCAGCACTGAAATACGATGGGGGGTAGCAGTAGAGAATTTTCGAAATGTCCCAAACGCCAACGGAACGCCGGCCATTTCCGCGAACACAGCACCGAACAAAATGATTTGGTGTTCGTGTTGGCATTTCAGAGGCTTTGCGAAAACTCCGTATCACCTCAAGCGTCGTCTGTGGATTCTGATAATCTCTCTAGGATGCAGGGCATTATGTCTGACATTCGGAAGGATGGTGATGATTTGCCTGTACCCCC
>NMRB01002206.1:73238-119235 GCA_002633025.1 Notospermus geniculatus | reverse complement strand
GGGTATTTGAGATACAGTGGGCCATATGAATAAAGACTATGTAGTACATGTAAATGCTTTTACTTGAATTTTGCAATACAAAATGCACTAGGCAATGTTGTACCAATGTGAAGTAAAAGCATTTTCTAGTCTTTATTCAGATGACCCAGTGTGCCCCAGAATAAAACGGTCAGTAGTTGCGGTTGCACAGTCTACAAGGCCCGTGTAATTACCGTTATTTTGAAATTTATCTTTACGAAGTGGAAATTTAAATATTCAAGAAGCACCATAACTCTCTTGGTCTTACATGATATGCTAAAAGACGTACTGGCAGCAGGGGCATTTGTGGTACCAACCATCTCCACAAATACATTAGGTCATGGAAATGAAGCTTTGCGAAACCTCACTAATAGCTATTACGAGAAGAGTGTGAATGATTCGCATCATCAGTTGATTTGACTGCAACCAATGGTACATGTAAATTATGGTTATACACGTCTTTTATGACTTGTGCAGGACAAAATTAGGGTCTGACGCCACCTATACCTGTAGAATGAAACTATAAAGTTGGCCTTGATCACAGATCGAAATTTCTGTCCTCAAAATATCACGACCGGAGTTGTGACATATTCATAGTACTAACAAGGCGGGAAAGATGGAGTAGTAAGCATTTCAGTGTGCAGTTCTTGGAACAGAAGCCCAAGCCGTTGGGATCCTGAAAGCTTCCGTGCAGTAAACATAGGTAGCGACTGCTGTATCTGTCACAAGGTCCAGCTATTATATCGTTTGCTTTGCTATGACCACGGTTCCCCGGTTCGCCACCAGGAGTTAGGTGCGGACCTAACCTCCTCAGCAGGTCCGCACTTGACGACTTTCGGTCGTCAGTTCTGCAAAGTTTTCTATTGGATCTGCGGAGAAGAACTGTGCGAGCCGCGTGACATGAATCTAAGTCCTTCTGCAATCTAAGTCTGGTTTTATTGTAACGAGGGACTCAGAGGAGTCTGGGCTAATAACGAGGGATCAGGAGTTTGGGCCAATAAAACCATGACCATTCGAATACAGCATTACAATACCAGACTGCCTATCGTAACTCGGACTTGCATTCCTGGGACAACCACAGTCGTTTCATGGGTTTTCAATCATTTAATTTGCAGTTTTTTTCATACACTTCATGATTAATATTATAAAACATATTTTATAATTGCCATTTGGCAAAAAAATTATCAGAGCCGTTAAACGGCAATTTTCCAACAGGCCAATTAGATTTAGTGACGTATTCTAATCTCTTTAATGGCATGTAGTCTGTCTATTTTGTTAATAGACTGTCCGTCTATACATGTTTTAATATGATTAGCCCGCATTCGCATATCGATTTTTGTCTCTGTACTCTAAATGATTGATCATGGCGGGAGTTGTTCTTGAAATACCAAGGACGCACTTTATTTGCATTATCTATTGAAGGTCATCGAAATGCGATTTAAAATATACTGTTAATTAATGTAAACAAGAAGTGGTATATAAGTTTATATTGAAACGGCCAATTTGATCCCGTCACCTATGACTCTCTGAAACGAGGTCAAGATTGCGCTGCACCGTGTTGTCATCGATTAATCAAGTTCCACCGAGGATTCGTTGCCAACTGGTCACAGCATTTCAGAACTGATCCCATGTATACAAATACATTGTAATTTGTTTACTAAACAGAATTTCACAAATGGTGCTTTAACGCTTTCACCGCCAGTCGCAATTACATCAAAACTCGGTAGGCCTGAATTCTGAAATTTCTACAGAAACCATGTCACTTAGGTATTCAATGGAAAGCACTCACGAAGAGCTTTCCAATTGGGCCATAGCCAGGGACGGATCCAGGATTTCGGGAAAGAGGGGGCGCACCGTGCTAGATACATTGAAATCTGTGGTCAATTTCAATGATTTGCTGCAAATTTCATAATTTCACGGTCAATTTTAAAGATTTGTCGGCCGAAAGGGGGGGGGCGTGCGCCGGGTGCGCCCCCCTTGGATCCGCGCCTGATAGCTCACTGCTTCAATAGGTGTCAGTGGTTAAAACCATTGAAATGAAAGTGACATCTAAGTCCTGATCCATTTCCCACACAAAAGGCATCCATTGTACAGGACCTGGTTGTGGTGTGCTGCCCTCTATCGTAGTTATGATTCCCATTCTTCGGAACTCGATCGAAGACCTTTCTTGTCGATCGAGAAACAGCTCATTCAGCGCAATAGGCCTTATGATTCTTTTAGACCACTGAAGGTACAGAGTGGCAACTCGACCGAGTATCGAACCCGCGGCCTACCGGTCACGAAACCGACGCTTCTAATTACTGCGCCCACAAATGTATAGGTGCTGATGAGAAGGGTCGGCGGTAAACTGAATATAGAGCTCGTTCAAGATGGCCGACTCTTCAGTATAGCTGAAAAGGAGGTGAGAAAGGCATGTACGGAAGATGGAAGCCACCATCTTGGTCGGCCATCTTGAACGAGCTGTGTATTCAGTTTTACCGTCGGCCAATGAGAAGGCTTCGCGACGCCGTTTGCGCATGCGCAGTGACTATAAAGTCGATGAACAGAAACAATGCAAAGAAACCAAATATTGGTTCAACTGACAGCTTAGTACTCATCCTCTTCATTCTAAAACGACTCGACAGCGTCTCAGGTTTACACAAGATAATCCTTGAATTGTTCCAGAATCATTGTTGAATCGCTCGTCGACTTCCACTGACGAAGACGTCACGATATTGTTGAATAGAAATCCATTCACCGAGTAAAAACCGCCATCCGTTCCGCTGTAACGCGATATCGGGTTCCATTTCCGGGGAATGTTCGTCGGCAGTGTCTTCTTCGCTTCTACGTTTATGCTCCTTTTAGTTGAATTGATGTCATTGCTACCCACTTGCGATAAGTTCTGTGACTAGAGTTTGAATTCAGGGATGTCATGCACTCCATTCACACAGCCTTCCATCAGGTTTGCTGATTTGTAGACTGTTTTATACCCCAATCACACTGAGCTACATGTAGTTCTCAGTACGTTTTTGAAAATGTTGCCGAACGGGCTCAAACTGTCTGCGAACGAAGTGGACGTAGTGGCAACTTCTTACAGTCTTTTTACGAACTTCATGGACGGGAAGGGTGCTCCAGAACATCGAGGCATTATTTTGACAAGGGTCACACGTTCTAGCCCGTTTTACGATTTTTTTAAGGACGGGGCAGGACGTTTTGAGAACTACTTCAGTGTGACAGACCCTTTGGTTTCAGATAATCTTCTTATTCGGATACGTAGCCGAATCCATCAGCATTTCTGTCAATGTAAAACAATGTTCAAACATTCGAACTTTTCAATTTCACCAAAAAGAGTGTAAAGTTCGCATGGTTTCCAAGGTTTTGAGTTGTAGGAGTTTTAGAACACATATTCACATACATGTACTTACAATAAATATCCAACATAGAGCACAAAAAAAACGACACACAAAATGATAGTAAACATAAAGTCGTCTCCGAATTTCGCCAATTTTCGACCTCAAGCGGGGTCTTCCTCAGGCACTTTCTAGTAGAGATTTCACTTCTAGGATCTCGTCTTCCTCAGGCACTTTCTAGTAGACTACTAGAAAGTGCCTGAGGAAGACCCCGGTTGGGGTCGAAAATTAGGGAGGTTTCGCAAGCGCCCGGTTAGGCCATACGACGACGTTTATCTATTGTTTGGGTATACCCACACAATAGATAAACGTCGTCGTAGGGCCTAACCGGGCGCTTGCGAAACCTCCCTATTGGCGAAATTCGGAGACGACTTTCGCCCGTATGCACCAAACGAAGATTACATGTATCTTGAACTCAGGTTGAGCCACAATTTTTCCATTGTCACATCATGCCCTGGCAAACCTGAACAATTGAAAAGTTGTGGCTCAACCTGAGTTCAAGATAATCTTCGTTTGGTGCATACGGCCCTATATGTTTACTCACAATCAATACTTACATATTTTGTTGCTTACATATTTATGTATACTCGTTCATCAAACTTATTAAAAGTTGTATATGTACAGGAATAGGCCCTGATTAGGACTAATGGAATGTTCTTTATCAAGCACATTCTTTGATCAAAAGTATTACAGCTAGCTGTACATAACATCCAAGTTTTTAGAGTCGTTTCGAGTTACATTTCTTAAGACGAGACGCCATCTTTAAAAAAGAGACGAAGGGGCGAGGAATCTAAACACACTCAACGACACCAGTATTTTAACGACTTTGGCATTTAGTATCACTGGTAAACATCCCATTTTCATCTTTAGAAATGTCACTAATTGCAATTGCTAATGCCACGAAGTCGCCTTCAATGGCTGCTTAGACGACAAAAACAAGAGTAAGCCAATACACATAATTAATGTCACCAGTATCTGTGCATAAAAATCCCTATTGAACCATCAGCCTACACGCCTGATATTTCTTTTGTGTTCTTTACGTTGAAGATGTCTCTGAAAATATCCTTTTTTTCTGTCAGTTTATTCCCAACTTGTGTTTCCGTGGGGTTATCGGAGGCGTCTTTAATCCTGTATGCCTAAAAGTTGAGAAAAATTTCTTCCCTTTTAGGTTGAAGTACATGTACTTATCAAAGAAATTGTCCTTGTGGCCCGACTCCTAGCCTATGTTTAAAATCTTTCAGTTCCAATCAGCAAACTGCATTGGTTTTTTTCACTTTCCTTCTGAAGTGCTCACAGACACAACAAGAATGTACATTTAAAGCCACACTGTATTAATTTCAGAACGTGTTTACGTCCTCCGACGTTAGTGTAGTGTAAAATGTACTATGCTTTATCTGAATACATTGGGGCTCTGCCTGCAGTTTTTTCAATGTGTGCTGAAATCCATGGCCCGTATTCTAGAAGCCTCTACTTTAAGCCTTTGTATTCTCCCCTGCAAACAATAGCTAAAGGTAAACATTAGAATTAAGGAAGCTCCTGGAATACGGCCCAATGTCTTTCTTCTCCATGAAGTACGTATCAGGCAAGCATTTTGGGGACCATCACGAGGCTATGAGACCCTTACCTGCACTCTAACATTTTGAAAATATCGTACAATTCAATACAGAGGGGCTTTAAGTCATCTAGATAGTCGTCTAGCAACTAAACATTGGGTCAGACGCTTGTTGGCAATTCAATTACCATGACTGTCCACTAAAACGACCTTTATTCCACACACGTATACCATCTCGTCACATCGAAATTTGATCTCGCCATGGGAGCTTCTCACCCATCAGAAGCATCCTGCCTCTCGTTCATGTATCAGTTTAACAGCCAATAGAAACTCCATTTACAGCGCGAAGAATCGACCAATGACAACCGTCGTTACAAAACATTACGGGATACGCTGTGTCTCAAGAGCACAAGTATCTGTTGAAGAAAATGTCGAACCGTTTCATGCTGTAAGATACAAAGATGCCTGGCTATCTTGAGATTACCAAGATAATGGAACAAAGGAAAACACAAGCGACAATATTGGAAGGTGAAAAAATCGAAATGTACATGTAGGTAGATATCGTGAGTAGGAACAAAGAAATTGGAGCCGTGATAACAAGATGAAGACTATCGGGTTTTGTTACTTTGCATAGTCTATCGGGAGAAGACTGCGCATTTGTTTTTTAGTCAGTGTTGTCAGTCCGAGAGGTGGGGTAGGAGCCAGTCGAAACAGTCTTCTTGTAGCCGTCCTCTACTGGCAGGGTCGGGAAAGAGACCTGCCGTTGTTGGCAAAGAAGCCTGCCATTGTCGGCAAAGAAGTCTGCCATTGTCGGCAAAAAACACTGCCATTCTCGGCAAAAAAGACTGTCATTGTTGGCAAAAGAAGTCTGCCATTGTCGGCAAAGAGGCCTGCTGTCATTGTTAGCAAAGGGATGAGCCATTGTCGGCAGAGACGCCTGCCATTGTCAGCAAAGAGGCCTGCCGTTGTCGGCAACGAAGTTTGCCATTGTCGGCAAAGAAGACTGCCATTGTTGGCAAAAAGGCCTGCCGTTCATTTCTCTCATTATTGGCAAAGAGGCCACCCATTGTCGGCAAAGAAGCCTGCCATTGTCGGCGAAAAGGCCGTCTCTCATTGATGGCAAAGAGGCCCGTCATTGTCGACAGATATACGCATGCGCAAAATGACTGACAGCAGACAATGTACCATCAAGCGCGGTGACAATTTGCATCCGAGAGTTTTGGTAATGGACAAGTAGCGTCATCTCAATGACGCTTCAAACAAAGCTACATTTTGCTTGCCCTGTGTAATCTGCGAGCAATCCCTTGCCGGGCAATCCAGTCCCTTGTGGTCATGGATAAGCACTCAATGTCCAGGATATTCAATCTATCCTATTACCTTCGTTTCATGAGAACATTGCTAAACGGAAATACTGACGAAGATCACAAACGACTGATGTTACCATGGAGACTAAAATGTGACGTCATAGTGGTATGGTGTCACCGTAACGTTGGTACTTTCTTAAATCCCAGTTGCGTACTGAATCACCAAGGGCATGAATCATTAATACCAACCAAACTCCCGTCGAAGGATATCAAAAGTAACGACGGAAATCGGTGAAGATTTTGCTATTGGCAACGCACTGAAGCTATGGCAACTGTTTTGTATAATATCTATTGTATTTTCCCGCAAGAACCTACTAGGCAGGTTACCATTCGCCAGGAGAAGAAGAATAACTACCGGAATGAGATGAGTAGTTCCATTTTTGCCTCCTACTATACGTCATCAAAACTGGAGGCAGTGACAGCATGGCGGCATGTTCGGGGTTCAACCTTGAAGTACACTCCTTTCGCAGTGTCTTCTCACTCGTACCTATCGTTCATAGACACTGCTTACAATGGCCCGATCCCCGCCGATTTACCGCATGGTGGCAGCACTAGTCAGCGGCCAAATAGCGCGGGAAACAGCGCGCCGGCGTTGCTCCCAGCTTCGGCCTGTTCAACAAGATCAATCACTACAAACAGAATAATCTCGTATAGAGTGCCGTTATCCACTTCTTTAGCGATGTTTCAAAACAAAAAAGGCACGAGCTGAACACTGAAAAGTGCAAAGTGACACTGCATACTGGACACGGCGGGGGGCAGCCATTGCTGTTGTTGTAGACTAGTCGTGCTACGTCATAATGCAACTGTCCCATATAAAATGCTTTCCGACGAGTGACCAGTCTGCCGTGGTTGTCAAGGACGCTGACAGTGAACCAATCAGAAAATGTTTCATGTATTTCGTTAGTTACGCAAACGCCCTCTAGTGGTAAATCGGCGGGGATCGGGCCATTGTAAGCAGTGTCTATGAACGATAGGTATGAGTGAGAAGACACTGCGAAAGGAGTGTACCTTGAAGTAGTGAGTTCAAGCTTGAAAACTGAAGTTCCGAGTTAAAGCTTGAAGATGAAAGTCCTGGTTTAAGCTTGAAATATGTTCGGATGCAAGCTTGAAGATTGAAATTTGGGTTCAAGCTTTGAGGAGTGAAGTCCGAGATAAAACTTAAAAATTGAAGTGCGGGTTGAAGCTTGAAAATAAAGTCCTGGTTCAAGCTTGAAGATTGAAATTCGGGTTCAAGCTCGAAGATTAAAGTTCGGGTTCAAGCTTGAAAATTGAAGTCCGAGTTAAAGCTCGAAGATTGAAGTTCGGGTTCAAACTTGAATATTGAAGTCCAAATTCAAGCTTGAAGATTGAAATCTGGGGGTTCAAACTTCAAGACTGAAGTTCGTGTTCAAGCTTGAGGGTAAGCCTGGGGTTCAGGCTTGAAGATTGGTGGAAATTGAAAGCCCCTTCTCGTCTATCCCAATCTGCAGCTGAATCTGTTAGGAAGGGATACGAAAGATAAAATCTGACGTTATCTTGTACCCAGATCACGCCCCGATAAGCCAATAACCTCTTCCTAAGTGACCCGACGATATGTCGGTTCGTCCATTCGAGGAGAAAGAAATTGTTTCGAACGATGTAACTGTATAAATAGGTCATGTTATTGGCTGTCCTGATGGATACAGAGAATGTGTTGACCGATGGAATATAAACTGGGACAGAAATCTATTAAAGGAGCACGGTATTGGATCTCAAATGCGTTATTTGACTGCCGACGTAGAGGGAGCCGCCTAGCGGCAGTAAGACGAACTACAAAAATGCGTTACAAAATGTACGCAGTAAATGGGGTCATTCGCCGAGACGTAGTCAGACCCTTGGTTTGGAGAGTGGCGCAGTGGCGCCGGCTGTCAAGAAAAAGTGGCAATACCGTGCTCCTTTAAATAGCGTGTTCGATTACTTCCACCAGCCAGGCATTAGCGCTTTCTCAGACATGCGCATTGGAGCCCAATAAAAGAACGCTGTCGTGTTAGACACGAGTAAGTGTCATGGCGGATGCGCTCTGATTGGCTGATTGTCCGCCATGACACTTTTACTCGTGTCTAACACGAGAGCGTTTGATTTCTTTTGCACGCCGATGTACACACTGATGTATGCGAGAGCTGCGTGTTCATCTACGTTCGGAAGTGACATAACCGGCTCAGGAGGAGGGTTAGTAGCGCCTGGCGCGACAGGCCCGACTTGGAGAACCTCCGGTAAATGAAACGCTGTCGTGCCCGGCCGGTGTAGGCGCGAGTACGTTTTTGAACACGCTAAATGAAATATCTCTTGATTTCTTCTAAAAAATTTGCAATCGCAATCGTGTTGTCTGGGTACCGTGGCCTAATGTTCTTGGCTAGGGAAAACTGGTGGTGTAACGGTAAAGGAAGTCCCCTTGCAAAAGGTTCCTCTGCTATTGTCCCATGTCGGATTATGGCACACGGCTACATAAACCAACTGCCGGGGATTAGAAGGTAACAATAAAACCTCTTGTTCCCAGGACAGTTCTTCCTGGGGACATTCTTTCCTTTCACACCTGTTTATTTTTTGGAACAGAACGTAGAACAAAACGAACACACTTCACAATTTGCTCTTCTCCGAATTTTCAATCTTGAACGACCGTTTCCACGAGTCATAAACTTCTAGCAACGACTCCAATCATTTCAAACTGCCTTTGAGTTTAACTACATTGCTGTGAAAAAGTTTTAATGGCGAGCAATCTCGTTCGTCGAATCTCATAACGGAATTTGCAAGGAGTCGGCAATCCTTTCTAAGTTGCTGTTTTGTGAAAAGCCATATTGGTGATGCATCACGCAAATGAGGAACAGATGTCTGCGATCGACTTGGTGATGGGATGTATTGTCCTTCACTACAGAGCGTGTTTCGTCGCAGAGATTTTTTGGAAAACAAGACTTCGATACATCAACTCCTTAATGAGGAACCCGCACGCCGTTTATCCCGACAGGTCGGCGCAGCGATCGATGAGACCGAACCGACGTCATTGACGTCGTTTTATGTGCTGACGTTGGGTCATGAAAAAATCAGCTGTACATTTTTCTACACGAAAAAATGAGATAAAGACGTTGCCGTTATCGCCATCCTACCTCTTTGTTTTAAGGAAAAAAGCAAAGAAATTGCAGAACTTTTCATCCGCGACAAGATGGTGTAAATTTTAATGTCATGCGACCGAAAAAACCGGGTTTATTTCACGCCAGAAGTTAATGGAAATGACTGGAAATCACGTTGAAAAAAGAAACTTCGGTCTCATCGATCGCAGCGCCACGTCGTGACGTTAGTTCGTCCGGTTCCTCATTGCACTTACAAGATGACAGTAGCCTACTTAACTTCCGAGGCAAGCTCGAGTTCACTTTGTGGAGATTGTGCTTCTCGGATTTGCTGTGGAGTTTCTGAAATGCGCTGTGCGCTTCGGCAGCTCTGAGACGTTTTTAATCTCCTCGATGTTTATGGGAAGTTTTAAAAGATCCACGCATGAGTTTTACATTCAAAACATCGCTTGGTTTTTGCGTCTCAACATCCTCCAACGGCAGGGTTTTTACTTCCCTCCGCCTCATCCACGTATGAAGAGACGAGCGAGACCAAAGCCCTGCTACTGGAGGATGCGACTCAAGCACTGGATCCTTATTGCTGATCTTCACTGATCCGAGGTGAATTTACCCTAACTACAAGGGCCGAATTCAGGAAGGGTGTTTAGCTTTATCAGCGTTTAAATTCGTAGTTACTCAGGTTAAAGGCCTAGAAAAGCATTGTTTTGCTCCCTGTACACTGCTTGGTCGGCGGTGTTTACCCGCAGGATAATAGGGAGGTTCAGAAATCAAACGACAAACGTAAACTTTACGACAACGTTATTTTCATACACTATAAATTAAGCAGATTTTATATTGCATTTTCGGTACAAAAATCACGTTATCATTAACGTTTACGTTTATCGTTTGATTTCTAAACCTCCGTATTGTCGTAAGAGGAGTAACGCCGTATTTGGTGTTCAGCTCTCGAGTCACTGAATCAACTCTGACGTCGTCTGCTAATATGGGAAGTTGAGTCAGACACTAGATTGATTTGTTCACATCTTTATTTCTCAGAATACAGCGATCGTTTTAAACCATAATGACATTTTTGCCGTCATTTCCTATGACACAATAAGAAACAGGTTAAAAATCAGCCGTATTTTAAAAATTCCAAAGAAATCTTGGTTAAATGCAAACGCTTATGGGCAATTCCACAACAAGTCACTCCTTGACAAATTCCACCCCCACAACTCCATAGGTTCCTGGTGTATTTCGAGCCTGGGGCTATTAGCATTCTTCACGTCATCGTCGTGGCTTTTTTCATGGCGTTTAAATTGTACCAAGGAGACTGAGATAAAGAAGAATTTTCTCTGACGATCGTCAAGGAGTGACAGGATGTGTTCTCTTCGACCATCCAGAGAACTGTAAAACACGCCAAATTTGGTATAAAATCTTTATTGCGCTGAAGAAAGTAGATAAAATAGAAGAAAATTCACTGAACATGTAAAAAGCAAAAGACAGAACAGCTTAACGTAAACGTAATACATGTACACGTAATAAGAAATAAGAAATCAATGACACATGACAGATTAAGAGCACAATGTCTACACAATAAGCTCTCGTAGTGACCACCTTGAGGTCACACTGACATAAGTAGGAAACAACCACATTCCGAGAAAATGGTTGTAAACAGGTTACGTATGGAATTTCCCTAATCTCATAACACAGAAGCTTTTGTACCAAAAGTAGATCTTCTTTTGTTTAACTGATGACGTAGAGACAGGAAGTACATGTAGGCCTAGCCTACCTCTATTCACAGGGCTATCTGAAACAATACATTGGGACAGTAACAACAAAAAGAATGGACTTCCTTGTTCCATGAATTTGATGGTCCGCCATGTTTTTCATCTCTGAAACCGCAACTCCAACAGATTTTTACATGGATTGGTTTTACAAAATGTATTTCGTTATGTTTCGGTCACAATCTTCCTGCTGTCTTCATTTTTCGCGACAAGCCGACATAACGGACCCCCTTCACAAATTCCAGTTCATTTCGCCACAACACTGCACGAGCAAGCTGCAGTGTCGTGCCTGAATCCAGCCCGGGCCATGATGGATTGATCACCCTGGCTCTCACATCCATCGCATGGGACAGTCAGCCGTGGTCCCTTGTACCTTGTACCTTGTGCCTCTGCAGAGGGCAAGTAAAACACCCCATCGAGTTGAGAACATGAGCAGCTTGAGATCTCCTCTTCCACACATACTAGGGCCAAATGCCGCCTGTGGTGGGAAAATCCATCCAGTACACTGCACGATATTACCACATCGTCCTGTTTTTTTCTGCTCCCGGTCAGACCTCTTTAAGCCAATGCTTTTAAGAACCTTTTCGCCTCAGACTCAGACTACCAATCATGTTGTTACATTGCCTGACGAATGATTAACGAGTCGGTCTCCGTGGCGTCCAGACTTGATTAAGTACAGACAAATAGATATCAGCCTACTCTTGCGGTGGGTCAGGAAGTTCGTACGTCTCACTTGAACTCGAGCTCGTGTTGTGACGGAGAAATTGGCGGTGCTCCTGGTGATAATGCCGAAGGATCACCATACATTGGGTCATATGAATAAAGACTAACAAATGCTTTTACATGTACTTCTGATTTGTACAGCATTGCCTAGTGCATTTGTATATTGCAAAATTCAAGTAAAAGCATTACTAGTGTTTATTCATATGACCCCTTTATTTGCTAAAGGGCCTGGAAAGCTAAGGGATGAACCAGCACAGTGTGCTCCAAGGAACAAATGTCAGAATAGCTGGTGTATTTTGTTACCACCTCCATGTATTGTGTGGGGAAATGACTGACTGTGAAAGTCCTATTGTAAAGCCAAGTCAGTGAATGATAACAATAGATCACTTGGGCTGTTCTATTTATTGTGGGATCACTCTGTGCTGGTTTATTCCTTACGTTTCCACCCTTTTATCCCTTTTGGCATTCGTCTTGCGTGCATTTTTGCACAGGACAAGATCTTTCATGACACGTAGGCCTACTACATGTAGTTGCAAATCCGACAACCGGGTCACTTCGATAGTAGCACATTACCCAGAATTCCAACGGCATCATTCTCGCGCAAGATGACTGTGTCCTAACACCGTATACACGTACAAGGGAATGCAATCGCTTTGCGTTCGACCATTGTGTGAATGGCTTCCTTCATTCGACTCGGAAGCACCTCGGACAAGTGTGGGTGACAGCGCGCGGAGGAAACCCTGGGTCAAAATATTTGCCGATTCGAAGCCGATCTTCTGGTTGAGAGCATAACTTCTGGTCCAGTTGTGCGATAGGAATACCTCATCAAACATTCTTTGGTGAACGCCGGCGAAGGTGGAGAGTTGATAAGCCGCCAGATTTAAAGATAATATATCACGGATATTTTCGCGGGCCACGAAAATCATTGTTTATTTACATTTTGTTTGTTTATTTCTCGTTTTTCTTTGTCTTATGAGTAATTTGTTGGTGGCGTGCCCCTCTAGAAATTCTTTTGATACTGAAAACATTCAATTTGGTGGGTTGGCATGTCCCAAAAGTCCAAAATAACATAATGTAAACATCAATGTTTACAAACATTAAACGTAAACAATGAAGTCGTGATATATTATCTTTAACCAAGGTTGAACTCTTGACTCGATCCAGTTTTGCTGATGAGCCCGCATATAACCAAAGGCAAAGACCTGTGGATTCAATTGTACTCATTACAGACTTCGAGTATCCCTCACGTACGCCCACTCTGAAATTCTCACCACTTCCTGAGGCAAATTTCCGAGCGCTCAGAAGGCATCGTGTCAACAGGAAGAGACGTTGCTTCTGTCGTTTCTTGGTAAACACTGTTAACGAGTAATTCTACCTACCGGTATTGTTTCATCCAGTCTGTATTGTGTGTATGTGATCGGGAGTGGGTTCCCACTTTGCCTTCCATCCCCGCAGGCGAACAGTGTTCCTGAGTATTTATGTATGGCACTTTCGCCATCAATTGAGGTCGAGTTTAGCAAGTGAAATCACACCTCCGGACAATAAAATGCTAAGTGAGTCGACAACAATGCCGCAGGCGGTTTCTGATTCCAGCTAGCAACGTGAACTGTACACCCTTCCACAGCCAGGGGCAATTATAGGAACAGGAAGCCGTGGTACCTCCTCGTACCCTCTGCCTTTGCAAGGCCAAGTAAAAGACCCCATCCAAGTGAGGAACATGAGTAGCTGGAGATGGCCTCCTCCGTATTTACCAGGGCCAATAATGGTATGACTTCAGCCCTGATGGAAAAATCTAATACAATCACAGTCATTTGCAGGCTGTTGCCTATTGACTCCAGTATTTACCCAATCTCTTAAGTGTCCTCTTTAGCTGTTTTACAGCTCGGGCTTTTTGTTGTTATTGTCTGTGCGATGTCAAATAAGGATTCACCCAGCTAGGCGAAAAAAATTGCACCAAATACAAAATATCGGGCTGCAGATTGGATGGGTTGTGGATGGCGGATAAGTCATCCTGAAGATAAGGGTTAAAACAGTTGATAAGCAAGTCTATCGCTTATTGCAAAACGCATTTTTGTGGTGCTTGCTGCAAAAATATTTTATTAAGAACTGGGCGTTCGATATAACGTTTTTGTTGTTGTTCTGGAGACAGAAATGATTGATGCTCTTCGAACCGGTTGGTGGAAAAAATATCCTTCAGAGAACTTATCCCTGTCGGACTATCTCGAGCCGACAATTGAGAAAACGTAGAGAATCATTTTGGACCTTTTCTGTTGATACGGTAGCCCGCTTGCCCGTCGTTACTCATGGTCCTCATTTTATCCCATCCCAGCTCCATCGGTCCGTCTTGTACATCGCAAAGTCTTTTTTTAGATCACACCTCCGCGTATTCCTTATGGTCCTGATTTTATTCCATCCCAACATCATCGGTCCATCTTGTACACCGTGGAGTCTTGTTTTTATATCCCACCTCTGAGTCCTTGGTCATGATTTTATCCCATCCCACCCTCATCGGTCCATCCTGTACACCGCCGAGTCTTGTTTTTATATCCCACCTCTAAGAACCTCCACATCCGGTTGAGTGTTGTCAAGGCATATCCTCAACTGCCATGACAACCAAAGAATACATTCATCACCAGATCGCAATCATTTCCTCGGCGACCCTGAGTTGTTTGAAAGTAATCTCTAATGCTCTTCATACCGGCATTGCTAAGCATTCCCTGTATTCGCGACCCTTGGCATTATCGTACAAAAAGGAATGAATTGCATGGTTTAAGAAAGTATTTATCACTGTCCAACTGCACAGTCCGCATCGTCTGTTGGTGGGCGGATAATTTTTTGACTGATTTGGTTAACGCAATACCAGTTTCTTTCGGTCTTGCGGCTGCAAGACCACTTCTGTTCAAGTTGCTAGGCAAGCGACGTGCATGACGTGTACACTGGAAACACTCGGTACCGGATAGTCGATCCTTAGATTGAGCGTGTCATTTCAAGTTTTCAGCATTCTCCCACCATTTGCCTCTTTTCCACCAAATGTGACCCATTGCAAGATACACCAAAATCGCAGTTGTAAGTCAGAGAGGTCTGGCATTGCCGGGGTCCAGCTTCTCCGGTTGGTGACGGTCGGGGTTGTTGACCACACAGCAGGCTGTTGATATCTTCGAATCGCAATCCTGACACAGCGCTCGATCCCAGCGGCAAAGTCAGGCCTCTGTGTGACCTTACGACTGCGGTTTTGCTGTAGGCCTATCTGCGTGCAAACCGGACTCTCGGTTCCACTGGCAAGCACAAGGAAGCATTGGTCGAGGGGACATTCTTAGTCCACGAATCGCACCCGAAGTTCAGTAAATTTTGTCAACATTTTACTCTTAACTGTTTTGAACTTGTCAACAATGTCCTTGAATGGTGCATGCACACATGCACATGCACGTACGAACATTCAAATGGGATGGCGATGTTGGCTTAAGCCTGGGTCACAAATGCCACCGGGCGCCGTACGATTTTCCCCACCCAGCGGCTTGCTGTGGATTTTTGAGACTGAAACTCAGATCGAAGCTGAATTATGCCGAAATCGCCTCAATGGATAAGCGGAAATTTAACTAGATCAAACTGGGCACCGTAGAAATTGGCCAAAATGTCTGTTTTTACTCGCCGTACGGTCGCCGTACGGGCCCCGGAGTGGATATATGTGACCTAGGCTTTACGATGCACAGGAAGGAAGGACTCTTTCCCTTCAACGGTTCTGATAAGAGTGCCGAGTCCCTTTAAGGGAAATTTCCCTAAAAGCATCAATAGCAATTAGTTAAGTCCTTCACAAAGAAACCATTTTACAAAATGTTGCATTAAAAGAGTCTCTTGACCTTGTCGCTTGCATTGATCGTCATTCCGAAGTAAAACTGCATCAGCAGCTCGTTGAAATGAACCCACCGTTCCATGATTGGAGGCAGATCTCACAATTCCGCCGCGGACATTTTCTTCAACGACCCTCGATAATGGAGAAGGGAAAGCTAATGGTGCTTGTAAAATGTGTAATGATTATTAATGAAAAAAAAAGAAATCATTTTGTGTAGTGATCCGTAAGCTGGCCTGTCGGTTAATTTCAAGATATATGTTGATTTCTCCAAGTACAACATCATCAAATCTGAAAAAAACGGTACATGTAGGTGTAGCTGGTCGAAACCTACGGTTAGCGGGATTGGCGTGCCTGTCCTCAGTGACAATACATGTACAATAATGTACATGTACATGTAGGAGGTCAAATGCATTTGGCCTGGTGGTCCCACAGGTTACCATGGTTGAAATACCAGTGGTGAGTAGTCTTCATGGCTTAGGGTCATTTTTCTCGGAATTTTTGAGGATTGGATTTACATGTAGTACCACTAACCAGTTTTATCTACCGCGCCCTCCGCAGGTGTAGTTGAAGCACGTCACCTATACTTATTTGAATAACCCAATGATGGTACATGTACACTCGGCCCCAGTGGCAGTGTGTTTCCGACGCCCGGGCAGAGTGTGGCTTACCGAAGGGGTGAGCCCGTAGCGTCTGGCCAAGCGAGACTACAATGATGGCTGTCAAACTTCAACTGGAAGCAGGCCGAAACCATTAACCATCTTCACCGCCGAACAAGATAATGGGCCAGAATCGATCTTGTACCTTCGTCACCGACAACGTTTGAAGGCCGTCCATCATGTTAAGCTGGCAGTACACGCAAAGCTTCATCCCCTGCTTCAGATTAGAAATCGCGTGTCGGTGAACCTTTGGGATCTCTACTTCTAGAAAGTGCCCGAGGAAGACCCCGCTTGGGGTCGAAAATTTGCAAAATTCGGAGACGACTTTACAATGTTTACTATCATTAGCGTGTCGGTGAACCGTGTCGTAAACGTACACGTAAAACTCGCAGAGATGAGTAGCACGGTATCATCGGTAGAAAAAAGGGGTGGTGCAACCCTTACACAATGAACACTAGAAATCGGGGTTTTATAGCCCAACACCGATTTTCAGTGAACACCTCATGGAAAAGCTCCACCGGAATGAACACTGGAAATATATACATGTAGGTCTTTTCTGGAGTTCCATACTGAAAAGTGCCTGAGGAAGACCTCGGTTGAGGTCGAAAATTAGCGAAATTTTGGAAGTTGACTTCCTATATATCATCGAAAATAGGGGGTACTATGTAACGTAAAAGGTGTAAATGTCGTCTAGTCCTATGGAACAGGGTAGGCCTACCCAGTATCGGGTAACGGCTGCCTGTAAGGATCAGGGGTTAGGGGTTAGGATTAGGATTAGGAGTAGGCTTGGGGTCAGGGGTTGGAGGCCAGGTATCAAGCGTTGTGGGATAGGGGACAGGGGTTAGGATTTAGTGTGAACGACATTCACCTCTTTAGCCCGACTTTTGTGTGGGCGAGTTCGATATCTGCCGCATGCAATCAACATGATTTAAAACCAGCCGTTACCAAGAAAGTGCAAAGAGCCCGAAGACAGTCAACAGTGCGTTGGAAGACAGATAATATAATTGGATACCTTATGGGGATGCAGATTAGATATTTATAATATCAGTTATAATATGAAATGCAGGTTGGTATTGACATTTACCGTGATGGTAACAGNGTAGCATACGAAGAAATTCATGTCAGCGAGATTGGAAATCTGCCTGTGAGCCATGTTACGGATATGAAACTGGCAGATCTGAGGTAGCACACATCGGCTTTGGCCCACAGCATGACTAGCAGATATGATCCAACTGAGAAATTTCCATACGCGTGCCACCAGCTTTTTAACCTTGCCATGAGCAAGGTCTACGCAATATGCTTTTTTTATAACTATTTCTGTTTCTGCGATGCAATATCAGCTTATTTGTGATTAAAATCGATAAATCACCGCGAATTGCGATACCTCGCCTACGCATGCCAGGGATATAGTATTTTTATTGATCTTAAGGTGATTGGGAAATTGCAGAGGAAACTGTGCAAGCGCTAAGTCGCCGCATGGCATGACTGAGTCTTTGCTAAGAAACCAGGTGCTGAAACATTTTCGTGTACAGATAAGGAATGATACAGATACAGATACATGTATGTCCAGATAGAGGGATGTATTAAATGGTAAGGTTTAGGGTGAGGTTAAAATTTCATCCCCCCCCCCCAAAAAAAAAACACTTGAACACAAACACCGCCACAGAGCCCTCAAGAATTTGAATGCATAATTACATTTTGCCCTGATCTCAGTATTCTACCAGAACAACCCAATCAGAAGCCCCTGTTACATATTGCATTAGAACTACTTGGTCAACCAATCAGAAGCTTTGTTACATATTCCATTGAGATAAGTGGAATTCGCCAACCAATCAGAAGCCCCCTGTCATACTGCACCAGAAAGAGGCGATCGCCGACCAATCAGAATTCCTGTTACAAATTGCAGTAGAAGCAGAGTTAACCAATTTTCATTTTCATTTCATTTATTCAAAAAGACAAGATAACAATATAGGTAGAAAGGGCCGAGGCCGAGGCATTACTGGCCCTGTTATAACATAAGTATGAAAATTTTAGAAAGATGGCAGAGAATTACATAGATTACAAAGCAGTTGAACAAGTGCAAAATACGGAAATGAAGAAGAGAATGGGACACACAGTTAACCAATCAGAATCCCTGTCAAATATCACATGAGGAATGGAGTTCGCCAACCAATTTCCAAAGGCTGAACACAATGCACTGAAATTGGCAAAAATGTACATGTAACGAATGACCTGAAGCTTCTTTGCATGGGAATTCACTGAAAAGTGCTAGTGCTAATCAAGGTTTTTTTCAGTTGGTTGTGTTCGATCGTGGAATAGTATGAGTATATTTTTCCGACTTCGATTGAGAAAGCCTGTCAACATCTTCAGTCCGCAGAGGGCCATCTAAATGAACCAGTCACATCAATTATCCCCAATTTCACCAAGCAATTGTCTCTGGAGACATGACAATGAGCTGTTGTATCGCTATACGACAGGCGAGTCGCATGCTCCGTCATTTTACGATTGTGTCGAATGATCCCGTAGCTCTGGAGCCACGATCGGATCGGTTCCGGGGCAATGTGTCAGTAATCTGCGACTACACGATTCACTAATGATGTGCCCGGAACACAACACTCTTGATGGATTAGCAGTATTCATGAAGTTTCGGCATCCCGACGGTCAAGGACAAGTTCCAGACTGGCGATCGATGGAATTGAGGTTCCTGTAGCATTTTCCAAGTCCTTCAGGTCCACTTTGTTGGTTATAAGTCTACGTGATAATGAATACCAAAGAGGTCTCAACGATAGCTTTAAATTTTGAAATGAGATTGTTGTCTCCTTGGCCGGATTTATAAGTAGCTGACTCCGATGATATGAAATTTTTATTGAGTATACGCCCTGTATGTCAGCTGCTTAATAAGCATGTCACGTCGACCAGAGGATAAGCCAATACGTCAAAACGCCCTTTCGATGTCGTGTCCATGCTTCGGTCTAGGAAGTCCGGATTAGGATTTGTACTTGACATGCCGATTAAGCTGCCGACAAAAATGGGCAGATTGTCAATTTTTAGCTCACGCGTGAGCTTTTGTCGTGGTGCAGCGTCCGTCATCCGTCGTCGTTGTCCGTTAGCAGGGCACGTTTCGTAACCGCTGGAGCTATTGATCTGAATCTTGGTATATATATACCCCTAGGTCAGATGACCTATGACAGCAAGTTTCGGTCCGATTCGATTCATGGCTTGGCCTCCAGGTGGCCAAAACGAAAAACACAAAAAGTGCAATAACTCCTGAACTAAAGACTGGATCATCTCCAAATTTTTATCATAGGTGTATCTAATTAGGATAATTAGGATACATAACATATATAACGGGTTTTTTGATTTGACCTACTTTTCAAGGTCACAGAGGTCAAAGTTCTACAAAAGTAACGAACCTGCCACAGTTCTTCATTATTTCACTGAGCATCTTCATATCTTGCATAAACGTGTATTAGAGGGGTACCTTCAAAAATACCGAGTTTCGGCCCGATCAGACATCCGTCAACGACGAAGAAACGAGGCTTCTGATTGGGCGCACGAGAAAATCCCAAAGCGTTGAACACGGAATCTGGCTGCTTGCTGCAGAATGTAGGAAGAGGTCAGTCGATTTATACACGATGCATTATGCAGAATGATCGGGACATGCATCTTCGGTCACACGATGCCGCGCCTGATCGTGATTCCGGTCACACTAGCAACTCCCTCATCCAGTATCCTTGTTACACTAATGATGCGATGGCAAGGGGTTACTTGACAGCTTGATCGAGTTTCCCGCCCCGAAGTAATTGCTATTGACCTGTTTCTAGGTACTAACTGGTTTCTATCAGATCGAGACCCTGAAGGGCTTCTTCAACAGCTATTCAATCCAGCCCAACATCCTTGGAAGTGTTGATGTCCGAGACGTCTAAGGTTCAGCTCTCGTCGCCACATGTAGTCTTGGAGCACTGAAAAAATTTTCTTCATCAAAATGACGAACTTAGGTTCGTTTTCATTATCACCAAACTGAGTATCGAGATTCGTCAAAATGACAAGTCCACGTTGTCATTTTGATGAACCCTTGTTTATGTTCGTCAAGGGTTCGTCAAAATGACGACCCTGGACTTGTCATTTTGACGAATTTAGATACTCAGTTTGGTGATAATGAAAACGAACATAAGTTCGTCATTTTGATGAAGAAAGGTTTTCAGTGAGGAATAGACCAACATGTATAGACCTTTCCAACAAAGATGGCGGTCAACAGTTCTAACCATGACTCAGGAGCTGCCATTCAATGGCCGCTGGCAAGCTCAGCCGGTAAAGCGGGGCCATGGGCACGTGAGTTTTGGTAAAATAATTGTCTGACATGTCTGAGAGGATGTGTTTGGTAGTGTAATATCATGCTTGGACAGTGATCTATTTTTGCCACGACGCATGTGGGAAAACTCGTAGGGCACCATCTTTATTGGAAATGTCTATGTCCTGAGTTGCACCGCGCTTCCACTCCTGAATGTATTTCAAAGAATTCGTGCATGTTTAGATTACAATTTTGACGTCATCACGGACAGCCTGCCAAGAAACAAGTGGCAAATTAGCATCGTTTCCAGCTACAGCCAGCTTCATTTCACTCGGGGCCAACTATACCAGGCACAAATCAAATTTAATTTCACTATTTAATTACGTGACGTCAGCAACGAACTGCAGAACTCCAGAGTGGTAAATATGCCTAACGCTTTCACTGCTGGTGGCAATTTTAATTTTAACGACTCAAAACTTCCCAAATCCTGTAATCTAATAAAAGCCTGTCACCCCCTTGGTATTCATTAGAAAGCCCTCATTTAGAGCTATGCATTGAATACCCAAATGACAGGTTTCAGGTGCCTTGTGATTTTTTACATGTATCATGATGTATATTTCTTTTGACAAAATTGACCCTGGCAATAAAAAAAAGTTTGAAAAGGGTTGACCATCACTGATCAGCGTGGCCACCATGTACACGCCACACAGATATACCATATAAAGTGTCCCGAAGCACATTGCTCCATAGGAATCCGGAGTATTTTTTAATTTGTGTGAAAGGAATTATAGTACAAGACAAAGATGTTCCCACACATTTTGAACAGCCAAGTGTACAGAGTTTAATTTGCCTGAGGTGACCCAATCATGAGAACATAACATGAACCGTTATACATAGAATTCATTTTAGATTACCACAAAAAAAACTAGGCCTGAATGAAAATGTTTGTATACATGTACATTCAACATGCAAGACACAGACCTTCTGTTGCAGTAGCACATGTGTGTAGGCTACAAATGGACATAAAACACGAACAAAACCAGATAAAGGCGAAATACATACAATTCAATTTGCCGAGGTGGCGATGGAAAAAATCTACATGTACGTGGCGTGCAATTTCCACTACATGACAATCGACCTGAAGTTTCATTGTAAAATACACAGCCATGTTAGGTGGTGGCGCTGTGTCTGGTTCGCTATGACATGTATGAGACCTGAAAGAGATTCGGAGCACTATCTGTGAGACCTGAAAAAAAGGATTTTGTAGTTGGTGATGTAGTCGTGAAAATGATCTCGAGTCGTAGCTGAGAAAGACGTTGGGCGGCGCTGTAGTCGTGAAAATGATCGAGAATCGTAGCTGAGAAAGACGTTGGGCGGCGCTGTAGTCATGAAACTAAATATCGAGAGTCGTAGCTGAGAAAGACGTTGGGTGACGCTGTAGTGGGATAGGTGATCTGGAGACGAAGCTGATTTCATAGGCGGTACAAATTTGGAAGAGTTTGTAAGTTCTCATCTGCTGTGATTGCATATCATCTTTACGGCTACAGCGCCGGCCCACGTCTTTTTCAGCTGCGATCATGACTTACAATTTCTTGTATGCGTCCAGACATACTGCCCACACACGCCACCCTACGCGCCAAACCAAACCACACCACACCGTGGCGTCGTTCAGCCCACCGCAGGCCGCCTTGGGATGTGCCAAGTTACGGCAAACCAGTCGTTCATGCATATTGCATAGGACCTGGTGTCATACGTCTGCCTCTCAATCGTGTTATTGTTGACACCAGCGTCAAATAACAAAATAGCTGAGATAATCGGCGTGGTTCACGGCGAGTCCTCAAAAGGCATGGAATTCCTTGCAATTTGGTCCATAAGCAATATCAATAGTGGACCACTTGAGAGATTGCCACTAGAAATATTATTACAATACTCAGTTTTTTCCTTGAGTTTGTCGTAGCCCTCATTTTGGCAGTTTCATGTTCCCCGATATGAACCATGGAAATTTCTGAAGGTTCAGGGACACAGTGGAGTGTTTGTACATGCTCATATAAGTCTACACGTACACATGTACGTGTGAAATTTAAATCCCCGGTCGATTTGACGTGGTAAATCGATCTTAGTTTGAATGACATTGAATGAGAATCGTATCTCAAAAAACTGCTGTGTCATTCGACAGCTGTTGGGAAAAAATCACCCCGGCATTCTTATCGTGAGTAAACGTTTCTGTTGGTGTGTAAATTGGTAACACACATAGGGTATCTCTAACGGCAGCATGTTTGTTTGTTTTCGGCGAAGTTCCCAGCGAATGTTATTTACCAAACTGAGTGCGCATACGTCGATTTGGTCTCCGATCGTCTCCCCTATAAATAGTTAATGGGATATTTATCGACCCCGACGACCACAACGTCTTTGCTGGACACCGAGTCCAATGCACAAGAAGCAGTCCGTTATGCATGCATGTCTTCTGAGTGCATCGCGGCTCACGGGGCGTGAAAGTGGATGTTTATCGACCCCGACAACTGCAACAATATGTATGTTAAGGTTGCGTTATGTGATCGTCACAGAATATTATTACCATCAGGTTCGGGGAAACGGCCCAGCGCTCGCCTTCAGGCGATAATGGCGTCCAAAACCACAGTGGTACTTTTCGATCCAGTTTCCCTTCATGCAACGATATGATAAATCACTTAATATTGACTTCATTGAAACGTCAGACTCCGTTCAGTCGAGTGCTCATGCAGCAGTACACCCCAGGTAAAATCAATAGATCAATAGTATCGATTGGTTTGGATCGATCAATCATTCATAACCGCCGTAGATAGTCAATTGCAATATACATGTACTCTGTTCTGAAACGAATGGAGCGTGACTGGAGTCAAAGATCATGTCGGCGCGGTTGTTTTTTTTAAGGAAAATCACGGTACGCTTGGAATACTTGCATGACTGGAGCTGGTGATGACTACATTCGCATTAAGCGCCGTATGCTTGGGTCGGACTTTAGCTGTAGCTGTAGTATAGCTGAAGTTAGACTGGTTTGCATGAAATATTGAGAATGTCAGACTTTAATGAAAGTGTGGCAGAAGTCTGATCCGAGCATACGGCCCTAAGAATCACATTTTCGTAGATCAAGGCGGACCTTTTTAGGACCCTTTCGGCAATAATCGGCGTGGGGTGGAGTTGTTGTTTTGTTTGGCAAAGCCAAACCAAACGACCGGCTGAAGAGAGTCCTACTGGCTGATGGGTTTTCCTGCAACAGAAACACTTAATGTGTGCACCTGGTGATAGGTTGTCAGTGAATAGGCTGACAGTTCAATCCTGGCCGAAGGGGGTGCGAGTGATCCGGACCGTTAGGATTGGCCAGGAATCGCACATATTTAGAATTTTCTGACAGAGAACTCCCAGACCCCCTCCCGGCGCCCGCCTTCCGACGGCCGCCTGTGGCCGCCATCCGCCGCCCATGCTGACCGCTTCTCACAGACAGGAATCACTAGCCCCCTATCGGCAGTATGCTTGCTGCCAGGGTAATTTCGCAACTTTTAGCCAGGATTTGCGTGTAGAACAATGATCAATCTAGTGCTTGCCGTAAACTTTTACTCAGACGTCTATTAATGCTACTTTTTCGACCTACCTGACGTATTGCCCGGAGCCATTACACTGTAAATTGGTAAGGTAGACATGCCCAGTGCAAACTTTTACATGCTATACTCGTGTTCGCTCCAGCTGGATCGCTGTTCATGACCACTATGTTTATGGTTCAGCGAACTTTGCAGTCATTGCACTTGTACGTAGCATGCTAACATCGCCGGACAGGTTGTAGCGTCTTCTCAAGTGGTTCACGCCACCGCAGCACGTTCGGGGGAGAGTTTCTTTGAAAATCCTTTCTCACCTTGCAATGCCGGATGCGCATCACAGTGACACTTTTGTTCACAACATTTCCAACGTTTCTTTCATAAAAAATGTTTGAACGCTAACCACATTATCAAAGCTTCTATTTAGTATTCATGATAATAACGTGCCCCACGGTCCTTAGATAAATCCGCTTCCCCGGGAGCATCCAGGATCCTGCTGTCGGCAACCAACGATTTTTTTCTCGTAGTTCAATGTGAAAAATCTCTAGCGAAGAAGCTTTAATACAATGTATACTGCTAGTATCAAAAGCCGCAAATCTGCTGTTGCAGTTTTTGCTTGCATCAGCTTTGCGATGGGATTGACTTTGTCATGATGAAATGTGGAAGATTTCCACAGCTTAGCTTCTCGAAAAAATGACGGCAATTTCTTTTTCGCTTATTTGCAAAACTATTGGTCCATTTTCACAAGCGACGCCACGAAATCGAAATGATGGTTTCTGGACTGATTGGGACGTTGGGCGGCGCTGCAGTCGCCAGGCTGATCTCGAGCCATAGCTGAAAAAGACGTTGGGCGACGCTGCAGTCGCCAGGCAATGTCGAGCCCTAGCTGCGAAATGCGTTGGGCGGCGCGGCAGTCGCCAGGCTGATCTCGAGTCATAGCTGAAAAAGACGTTGGGCGGCGCGGCAGCCGCCAGGCAATGTCTAGCCGTAGCTGAGAAAGACGTTGGGCGGCGCTACAGTCGCCAGGCTAATCTCGAGTCGTAGCTGAGAAAGACGTTAGGCGGCGCTGCAGTCGCTAGGCCGACCTCGAATCGTAGCTGACAAGGACGTTGGGCGGCGCTGTTGTCTCAAAGATGATCTGGAGTCGCAGCAGATAGACATTACAAAATTTGCAGTAATTAACTTTTGATCTGCAGTGACTCATTAATTTACGTTACTTTTACACCACTCGACTCAAAATGCTTCTGAGAAATGCTAATAGTGCATATGCCCACTACCCGATAGCTCCGAGACGTATACGTATGGTTTTACCTGGATCGATTTCGATGACTCCCCGTACGCTTAAGAATTGCAATGTTTTCGTGAAGTTTCTAAACAATAGCTGGGTTGTTATTACCATTATGCTATTGCCAGCTTTGCCTCTACCTGTGTACAGATAACGAAGGTCCCAGCGGAATGGCTGTAACATCGTACTGAACCTTCACACGCGATACATCGTGTGGTGTCTTTTTTCAACGAGGCCATTACCCCGGTTTTTCTTGACAAATCGATCCGTTCCCACGGTCAAGGTGAGTAGTGATACTTTCATCACATCGTCTTGTTTTTTCGCAGCGGTGTTGTGACGTGTTGTTCGTCCCTTAGCGATTCAAGAAAATAGGGTCTAATGATGTCACACCCCCAACTGCGTAGTTGTCGACGATGAATCGTAAATCTTACTGCCAACTGGTATCGTGATGCAATCACGAAATATTGACGTGATCTGCCGCGGCCCTGACGTGATGTACACCTCTGTTTAATTGAAAATCTCATGATACTGATCTTTGTTACATATGTACTTGTTTTATATCAGATACTGTTATGTCTTTGAATGATATCACCAGGTGTTGCACGGTTACTGTCAACTGATAAGTGGCCTACATGAATCCATCAGTACATAAGCAAAATTGGACCGTCAATGCATTGAGGCCTGTTTGATTTTTCTCATCATTTCAACTTTTAACAGCACAGCATGCATAACATGCCATGGCATTGCTATGGCACCATAATGCACCGGACCTGATATTATGAGCTACTTTCGTAGAGCAATACACTAACAGTGCCAACACGTTAACCTTTATTCAACAGGTAGCTATAGGCCCATGCGAAATACAGTAGGCCTATACAGCATGTTCTGTTAGCTTCTCCAATAAGATCGAACACAGTAGCTCTTGTCAATGAGAGTGCCCATCTAAGAAGTCTGATCAGACTTCAAGGGCCAAATTCATGAAGGTTACTTACGATTAAACAGTATTTTTAAACAATGAGGAGAACAATAGCCTTGACGAACTCCTTTACGTTGAGGAGCATTCTGAAATACGGGCCATTAATGTCTCAAAGATTATCTAGAGTCGCTGTTGCTATAATTAGGCTAGACGTTGCAAAATTAGAAGAAATTGTAAGTTTTGATCTGCTGCACCTCATCTTTTCGACTGCAGCGCCGCTCAACGTCATTCTCAGCAACGACTCAAGATCATTTTTACGACCACAGCGCCGCCCAACGTCATCCTCAGCTGCGACTCTAGATCAAGTCACAACGACAGAGACATGACTTACAGCGTCTGTACTTTATAAGGGTATAGCCCCCGTACCGAATGTTTGAAGGAGGAAAATGTACCTACAGATGCGGAAGTACTGTCAAGGCACTGTGTGGGCCAAGATGTCTAACAAATAACTGAATGGGTTGATCAACACTGATATGTCCACCGTGTGACCTTCCTAGAAGATCCCCCATCCTGTCTCATCTACTCAACGTGATCTATTGCGGAAGCCATTTATCAAACCACCCACACAGGCAGTGGATATTTGTCTCGGAGATTTGTCAAGGCAGTGCTAATGGTAGCATCGTATCTCGTTTTCTGGCGTGTCGAAGCGCACGAAATGTATATCACTGTGTAGGTTGTCTGACGTCATATACAGGATCTGCGACGAAAATGATAAATATATTATTCATCGTCATGGCCAGTTCAGTCAATTTCCATGCTTTCACCACAAACCTTTGCCAAATACCTGATTTTACGGTCACTCGGTCGTTGCAAATGGCGCCCCCTCCCTCCGTATGAAGCAAAAAAGTGTGTTTTAACAGACCAGTGTCCTGCATTCGCATTTTCAACCGCAATCCGCCGTCATATTCCGGAGGACGGAGCGAACTTGGCTGGGGGCGAAAAACTTAGGGTAAAGACACACTTTTGACAGGAGGTGAGAAAAATGTCCACACCATCTCCGGAGCTGTGGAGCTTGTGTCGTACTGTACAAGATTCGTGCCACAAGATTCGCGAGGTAACGCCAACGTCGTAACGAGTTAAGTCAAATTATTTGGAACCAGCTGCCGTAAAGCGTATTGGTTCAACGTCCCATGTCCCCGACGGATTTTTAAATTGCTCGCAGCATCTTTTACACAGCAAAAGATGCAGCAACATCATAAGTTGAGTTAATTCAATAATATACACGGTCTATTGGAAAATGGGAAGTCTCGGATGGGTCGACACTCCCAAGATAACGACTCAGCTGCTGAAAGCATAGAATATTTGATGGGATAAAACGGGCAGACATCCAGGGACCTCGGAGCCAGTAGCTCCTCATAGAAGATCATCTTTCAAAGACTGATATTCGCAGCTGCCTTTGGCAAGGGGCAGATTGGTCCGGCGGCCTCCATGGTGACTGCTCGAACGGTTAAGTTCTGTCCGGATTAAGCTGCGTGTACACTCATGGCAACATTTTTTCGACATTTGAACAATATGTTTGAAAACATTTTTATCTGTCCACACTAGACAACATGGTCTTGCAATAGTTCTACCTCGTCAAAATGCTGACCGGATGGTGTTGTATGAATCAAGACAACGATATCGGCGTCTAGGAGCTGTCAGTCAGTTGACCAATAGGTGCCACTACGGCCCAATTCAATGGCTTGCGGACCCTTTTATGGTTGACTGAGCACAAAACAGGAGAATTTTCTACTGTGTTGGTCCGCTAGAATTTCGCTGCCGTCTTTTGGCGATAAAGGCGGTGACAGACTGGCGCGTAAGCAATGCGTCCGTAAAGGCCTGAACCCACTGTCGCGTTTTTGCCGCCGCGGTTTCATCACTGCCCGACAAATCCTTTGTTATTTTCTCGGGCCGCTGCCTTTTAACAAAGCATTTTCTGCCGGTGCGTTTTCCCGCTGCGTCAAAAAGCGTCAGTGGGTTCGGGCCTTAAGCGTTCAACCAATCAGGGAGGCGGTAACACGGGCCGAAACACCTACCAACGAGTCTGATTGGCGGAACGCCTGCAGGACGCGCAGCGTACGCCCCAGTCTGTCACCGGCTTAAGGGTGGGTGTACACTACACGCAATTCGCCCAACGCATGCGATGGTTCTTTGTTATATCATACCGCAATGCCTCCCAAACAAAAGCAATTCGCGTGCGATTCCAAATCGCTTTGCGAATCGCCTGACTGCTCCCATTTGATCGTGCGTCGAACGCTCGGCGTCTGAAGTATGAAGCCATCTTCAGGCAAGACAGAAAGAAGAAACTGAAGCACAAATTAAATTGCATGACCTTCCACCAGTATTCAACCAAGTCAGAAACGAGACTTCAGCAGGTGAATTGAGTTAGACAATCGCCAAATCGATTCACCGCGATGCCATGATTCCGTAACTAAAATTACTGAGCAACTGGCTAAAATATAAAGCAGTGGTTTCGCTATTTCTACCTTTGCCTTCAGCAGAAGGAGTACCTTACAGGTGATAGTGCATTACGCATGTTACCTCCAGCGGGTCCAGGTGTATAATATTGCAACACGAAAAGTAAGAAGCCAGCATGGAAGGATCGAAATTGAATCTAAACAAAGTCTACCTCGTTACTTTTTAAATTGTTTTAACGAAGTGATATCTTCAACTTGCCTGCACTAAATCCGGCTAGGTTGGATATGGGTTTATAGTGTAGTTTCATGTCGAATATGATATTCACTGCCGACTTTTCTGTTGTTCAGCTTTCATGGTAGACCTTCCTACATTTTTTTCGTTTTCCACACGCGGTTGTTGTTCACTTAAAAAAGTTGAAGTTAAAGTGATGTGTAAAGTCTGATACCAACAACGGCACTTTAACCCCGGTCCTGGAACCTTTCAACAGAAGTTACAGGAACTGCTCACTCAGCGCACAATAAAGGCCGACCATTTGTACAAATGGGTGGAGTGAAGCAAGACAGGTAGAGATACATGCCCAGAATTTCACACCGACAGTGGGATTCGAACCGGGACTTCAGGACTGCTGGTCAGAGACCTAGGGCACTACTCCTGACACTTGGGGACCGATACTTCGTGGACGAATCTGCGGATTACCGCCATTGGGCGGCGTTATCAGCGGCAGTTTTGTACCTGTCTCTGTCCGTGGTACACTGCGTCAAGGAGGTCGTGACGCCGCATTTTGCTCCGTTTCTAATACGTCTTCGACCGCTCGCAGCGCCGCCCTGTCGGAAAAAAGTTGTTCTGCTTCCTCATTACTTCAAAAATTAACTGTGCCTCGAATATTGGCGCACACATCTTCATGTATGCAGAACACGGGACTCTTTCCATAGTAAAGCATTTTATGATACGGGCAACTCACAGCTGGTCATCATTCTGAGCCCTCCAGCTCGCCAAAACCGATCAATAACACGGCGGTGGTAAATTGACTTATTGTTTGATCGATTCTGCGACCTAGTTCACTCGGATCGTATTCAAGAAGCCCTGGGATGTATTAACAGATAAACGGATGATGACGGCGGCTGTGAGTTCCCTGGCAGTGGAACGGTGTACATGTGGGGTCTTCGATAATGATCATTATTGAAAATCCTGGCATCGGGCCGATCATTTCGAATCGTGGTTCCAGAGGTGAAGCTTTGGTTCTTTGTGCTTGTGTACTAGGTGCCTCTACGTCAGCACACATCCTGTACGTCAGCAGGCGTCCTCTGCGGCTCCAGGAATCTACCTCGTCGCCAGGCACTCGCTGGGTCCACATATAGTACCGTGTAGATAAGTGTTCTTCGTTAATGATGATGATTGAACCTTGTCATCAGGCCAATCGTTTCAATTCGCGTTTCCAGAGGTGAAGCTGTGGTTCTTTGTGCTTGTGTATTGGTGCCCTAAGTCAGCTGGGATCCTCCACGTCAGCACGTATCCTGTACGTCACTAGGCATGCTCTACATCAACAGGCATCCTCTACATCTCCACCAGGCTTCATCTACTTACATGTACGTCACCAGGCAACCTCTACCTTCTACTTCAACAGACATCCTCTACTTGCTTCAACAGGCATCCTCTACATCTCCCCCAGGCTTCATCTACGTCAGCAGGCAGCCACTACTTTCTCTACTAAAACAGGCATCCTCTACATCACCAGCCGGCATCCTCACCATCACCAGGCATCCTCTACATCACCGGGCATCCTCTACCTTCTACATGTACGTACTTCAAAAGGCATCCTCTAGGTCACCAGGCATCCTCTGCCTTCTACTTCTACAGGCATCCTCTACACCTCCATCAGGCTTCATCTACGTCAGTCACCAGGCATCATCTGCCTAGGGAACTGACAACTAAGCAGTTACAGGACACCAATACTCTGTTGTTGTGTTTGCATCGGTTCTGTTACGTCGGCCGAATCGCTTCGCATACGATTTTTACATCATCTTGGTGGGAAAGACGACCCTGGATGTTGCGTGGGTGTCGCGCGAGTCTTCCGCCCGCCCAGGTCGGGGGCAATTCCGATTAGTGTCGATGAGGAACAAGATGATTAACAATTAGGTGTTAATTAACACATGGCGTGATGAAGGAATGGATGAAACAATATTGCACGCATAAAAAATATCACCCATATGGTAGCAGCTGAAATGGCTGTCTGGCCGTCAGTACCCTGAAGCTGCCGCCAGCGAAATGTACTGCTTTGAGCTCAATATCGGAGGCTTTGGACTAACCTCTGCACCTGTGTATCACAATGGCGCGAAAATGTTGTCGGATGATGCATGCGACGTTGCACCATCAGACGGGCAGACACTCTGCCTGTGTAGGTCTGTACCAAACGATAAAATTCAAAACAATGAGTATGCATGGGCTCTTGGCCAGGATTAGTCGCGTACCGTAAAAAGGAATAATAGGGAGTTTATAATAGTGAGAAGCAACTTATCACGGATCCTTATACACAGAAAAAAATAATTGTTTCGAACTGAGACGTATATCGTCTAGTACTGGTTTAGAGTCAGTTATTTGTCTCATTCTGAGAGTGCATCTTCTCCTCATGAAACTGTGTTCATCTATTGCATGTTATGAGACACGGTATGCATCACTTTGAGATAAAAATCAATTCCTTTCCTTCATTGAGTACAACAGATTATCTCACTATGAGATAAAATCCATCTCAAAATGGGGCGTAGAGTAATGCCTATCTCAGTTTGAGACATTGAATGGAGGCAGTGACATCTCATATTGAGTCACAGGAAAAAAGTTGATCTCAATTTGAGATGAGATTGATTTCTGCAATGGCATTGAGACGTTTAGTTCTTAATCAGAGATGCCGCATTTCATTTTGAGACAAGCTGAATCTCAATTTGAATGTTGATTACGCACGTACAGAAGTACTACCGTTTACCACCATTTTCCAAATTTCTCCCCAGCTCCCATATTTTCCCGGGATGTTTAACATCAGTAAGTCATTTCTAATGCAGATCTGCGTGTCGAAGGCATAGAAACAGTTGCTGTCTGAATGCCAGTCCTGTTTTGATACACTAGTTTTCTTCACAGTGCTGATTGCCTGGGCCTGCATGCATGGTACATTTATGTGCAGTAGGCTACATAGAGCATGTACTTAGTATACGATGACATCTGTTGAGAAACAGAGTCTAGGCTTCCCCCGTCAGAGATGTAGTGCATCTAGCCTGGGGTGGAGCTGCAATTCAAATTGTTTTAACAATGCATGTTCGTTTTGTAATTGGAGATACAAAATTGACATCATATTTTTCTGTGTTTCTCTACTCATTCGTACAGCAGGCGGCTTCTCAGTTTGAGATAAAAAGCATCTCCGAGCCTTGCCAATAATAGGAGACTAATATCTCTCAATTGGAGACAAATCCCTGTCTCCAATCATGGAAGGATTATACTTCCATGCTCCAATTTGAGTAAAAGGTTTTCTCAAATTGAGACAGGTAGATTATCTCATTCTGAGTAGGGAATTACTCAATAAAAGAGACAAATTATGATCTCGTTTTGAGACAAAAGTGATCTCCTATTATTGGCAAAGCTCGGAGATGCTTTTTTTTCTCAAACTGAGACAATTATTTTTTTCTGTGTACGTATACGGATAGATTTCTGTACAACGAGGACAAATTTTGTGTACATTTCGATCCGTATACGTATAAGGATCCGTGGTAAGTTGCTGATCTCAAACTCCCTAATATCCAGAAGTCGGAGTTGTAAGGTCCCAGATGTCTGGCATTGCCGGAGTCCAGCTTCTCTTGTTGGTGATGGTCGGCATTGCTGACCACACAGCAGGCTGTTGATATCGTCGAATCGAAGTCCTGACACTGACGCTTTATGATGTTTGGAGGAGCCACCCCAGTGCAAAGCCAGATCTTTGTGGCCTTAACTGCGATCTTGGTGTAATAGAATAACTCTGTCCATGTCACTAAACCCTTGCACAACTCGTCAACCATCCTTCCTATTGTCATTCTGTCTCCTCTCTCTCTTCTGTTGCTGCTGAACAAAGAAAAAAGAGAGAAAGACAAATAACACAAGTATCCAATAGTATTGACATTTCCATTGAAATCCGATCGGTAACATTCTAATATAGCCCTACTTTCTTTTCCTACCAACTTGTTTACATGCCCGAAGCGCTTTCCAAGGTCAAGGCTTAAACGATCCAATAGATGTTATAATGTATCAAAGCTTGTGTCATTTAAGCTGGAGGTAAACCTTCGCACAAATAAAGTGCCCTCAAAATTCAAAACTCGATATCTTTTCTATGACCAATAATCTAGAATGGTACCAAATTTATTATATTTGCCAAATATCGACGTTGTTTCATTGAGTAACTCTTGATAATAATGTACAGGGGCGGATCCACGATGTCGGAAAAGAGGGGCGCACTGTGCATGAAACATTGAAATCTGCTGTGAATTTCACTGATTTTCTCCCAATTTCAAAAATTCACGGTCGATTTTACAGAGTTGTTGGCCGAAAGGGGGGGGGGGCGTGCGCCGGGTGCGCCCCCTTGGATCCGCGCCTGATGTACATGTACATGTACATATATCTTCAAGTTCAACACAAGACACCATCCCACAATCACTGAGATTTCAACTTACTTTCATCGGTGCTCCGGTTGAATTCACAATCAACCACAATAGTTCCCTTTTTCTATAATCCCACCTTTCGGTCCCGTGCGCCGAATCCTTCTTTTCTTATGACACCGCTTGAAGAAATCCTCCCTGATTTATTGCCTCTGGCACAAAGAGTTTCTGATTTCCCTGGATGCAAGACTAAGCGATATTTTTATTGCCACCGAGATGGCATCCAACCATTTCGTTATAAAGAAGAATTGCATTGACATTTTCCGAGAGATTGCCATCCGATGTAAGCAAAGGCCAACTGTTGCGCTGGAAAGTCGTTTAATTTCATAATTTTCATGACATTATAGATGGTTATTTCCTAATGTGTTATCCTGCTCAAGTATTTTCACTGAATATTTTAAAAGGAAATTATGCCGATAATTAAGAACCTGGTATTTTTTCTTCATTAGTTTTCATCCTTCGTTTTTTAGAATGCGGAAATTAACAGATGCTATCGAATATGATATTTTTTTCGAGCCTGACCTGCAGTAATGGAGTTTGGACTCTATCATTCATAATGCGGTTTATATCAAGATAAAATATTAATTATATCAAGATAAAGTATTAATTATATCAAGATAAAATATTAATTATAAATACATTGCACACTCAATGGTGGTGCCATTCCTCTTGTTCCCCTTACCATTTTTGTACATCCCGAGGCAAGTGGCTCTTAGCGCTAAGAACCACTCTTTACCTCTTATGCTACGATTAGTTCCCCTGACCATTTTTGCGGTTCTTAGCGCTAAGAACCACTCTTGTAGCTCTCATGCTACGATTACATAGAGCTACACGGTACAGAGACACGCCGGTTAAGAAAGACTTCACAAAGGTTAGCGACCGGCGCGTCCGTTATCGTGTTGCTCTTTGTAATCGCAGCCTTATAGATGGCTTCGCTAGCAGCCATCTTGTCAGTTAAGAATTAGGTCACCACCTTGGGAATTTCCTTCGTGAGTGACAGCTGATTGGTTGTCCCATTCTCCAGTGGGGAAATCACCATGACGATGACCTAATTGTGGCAAGATGGCTGCTAGCGAAACTCGTCTATACGGGGACGTGACAAAATACATAAGCATAATACATGATAAAAAACATCATACATGATTACATGATAAAAACCATACACTTGCTAAAGAAGATATCAGGATTCCCGTGGCAGTGATTGGCAATCCAGTGTGCGGCGATAATTAGTGTCGAAAAGACTGTTCCACAAATAGGTTTCGGCGGTCTGAAATAAACTCGCGTGTCTGTCGTCTCCTAAAGCGGCCCATACACGCGCAATATTATTTTACAATATGAGGCTCAAAATGGGCGATTATATTGTCAATCTTTCTTCTACCCATCATGCCAATAGCAAATTACCCCATTTGGGCCCCATATTGTGCAATAATATTGAGCGTGTATGGGCGGCTTATCACTATAGACCTTTCCAACAAAGATGGTGGCCTACTAGTTTTCCCAACATGACGTCTTGGCCATTCATTGTCCAAGCACTAGCCTACCAAACGCATCCTCTCAGACAATTATTTTACCTAAAGCGGCCCATACATGACCAATATTATTGCACAATATGAGGACTAAAACGGCCAATATTATTGGCAATCTTTCTTCCAATCATCATGCCAGAAGCAAATGACCCCATTTGGGCTCCATATCTTGCAATAAAATTGGATGGTACCCGGTATATGGAACTCTCAAGCGTTTGTGCCCATGGCCAGCTTGACCAGCTCAGCGTGCCAGCGGCCATTGAATGGTAAGCTTCTAATGTCATATGGTGAGAACTGTTAGACCGCCATCTTTGTTGGAAAGGTCTATTGACAACACTTCAGGTGTGCTGTCTTCCCAGGTTGCCTTTTCTCGTTTGATCACTAGGGAGGTTTCGAAATCAAACGATAAACGTAAACTTTACGACAACGTTATTTTTCATACTATTATTAACCAGATTTTATATTGCATTTTCGGTACAAAAATAACGTTGTCGTTAACGTTTACGTTTATCGTTTGATTTATAAACCTCCCTATTGTCGGTGTTTGTGCGTCACGTTGCACCTGATACACACCACACAATGTGAGTACATGTATATTGCACTGCACTATTACAAAGCCCCGGCTGTTTCTCAATACTTATATTGTCTCTTGATGGAAGTTGACAGAAAGGCAGCCTCGCAGCCCTGGGCGATGAATCAATAGATAAGACCATAAAATATCTTTATATTCCAAATTCAATCTTTTTTTATGATACCAATTTATATACATGTATGGGACATTACGCGGGAGGCACGGAAGTAGGCCAATCGGTCACAAAATACGTCATCAACTAGAAAACTGCGTCAGCATGCTATAAATTGTATGTACTTGTATGTACTGAACATAATAATAATACTCATTCATTTCCAGTACAATCGAGAATAACGAACAGGAAAAACAACGTATTTAATAGTTCTTATCATTATTTTACAATATGAACTGCGGTATAAGTATCATTGATAAAGCTTGGAGGAAATTCCTCCAAGGTTAAAACAAGATATTTTTCTACTTTCCCAAATACTGCATACAAAACTTCGATACTGTACACTTACTTAGAGAAGGGTTGCCGATATCTAGGCTAACATGTAGTAGGGGAGACGTGGCTGAATACATTTTTCTAAATAACGTACATGTACTGGCCCTTCGCCCTCCTTGTACTAAAGGAAAGGTATAGGCCTACATGGAGGTCAGAGGGAAGATGCCCCTGTCCTGGTCCCCCATCTACACATGCACGACAACTCTATAGCGGACTTTAGGAGGGCAAAGGTCCAGTATTCTTACATGTCAAAAATAGATAAATTTTGCATAGGCTACATGTACATGTAGCTAATTTCCACTCGTTTTATGATTTTTAATGACTGGTTCACTAAAGCTAGGAATCCACTGCTGATTTTCTGCGTTGCGACTTGCTTTGAAACCTGGTACCTGCGATTGAATACGATCGCAAGGAACTGATACCGGTCGCCGACCGATTGCCGACTGAAATTGACCACATCTTCGCCATTGGTGGAAATCACGTCTAGTGAGTCCACTACGGCGATCGAGTGCCCAGTTGCAACGTAACCCAGTTGCAAAGCAAGTCGCAACGCAAATTCAGCTTGAAAATCAATGGTGGTGGATTCCTAGTTTTTCCCACTCCTGGCCTAACTGTGTCCGGCATGAGGAGTACAGAGGGTCACAAAGAAAAGTTGAAATGGATTCAGCTCTATTTCACTTTCTTATAAACTGATTGTCCTGTTCACACCTGGGACCTCATTCACAAAGGCCCCCTAACTTTCAGGGTACGCAACTCCTTTGTCACTAAGCTGATAGTGAACAATAGGTTGCCCGCATTTGGACAATAGTTTACGCACATCGAAAGTTACGCGAGCTTGACAAACCCCCGGAAATGTAAAAGTACGCAGATCCTTTATCAGACTGATAGCGAACAATAGGTTTCCCGTAAATGAACAATAGTTTTACCCACGCTGTAAAGTTACAAGAGCTTCGTGCATAAGGTCCCTGGTGGGCAGTTTACGTAAGGACCTCCCAAATGACAGAATAGAATTTGCAAGAATTTGCATACATGTAGACATTTAATTGACGACATTTGAATATGTAGGCCTACTTATGAATTTCATAATGTCACTCCCTCTGGGCATTTACTATGAGAGGCATCAGTTACAAAGATACACTTCCTCATCTTGCCGAAGGTGGCATCTTACAGGAAACTCATCCGTCGTCCATTCCAAAGAATTTGTTCTTACAATTTCCGCCTCAACTGTGACATTACGTGAAATGTGAACAACATCCCACGGGCATGCCGGCATAGTCATCGAACATCACTTCTAAAGCCATTAAAAATGAAAGCAATGCAAAAGACAAAGTCGAAATGTCGTCCTCAATGAGCCCTCCTACGAGACCACTCCAAAAGTTATCAAAAGGAGTGTGTAAGGAGAGAACATACTCCAAAACAAAGCATCATCACTGCAAAAGCCTATTCATGTCGGAGTTCGTCTCTGTTCTTGTTTTCCTTCCCTTGCTTCGGACCCAACTCAACGAAAATAATTTGATGATGCCGGATATGTGTAAGCCGTGGTGCCTAGTGTCTTGTGCCTTTGGAAGGGCAGGTAAAAGACCCCATCCAAATGAGTGACATGAGTGGGTAGCTTGAGATGGCCTCTTCCATAGGCCTACTTACCAGGGTCAGTAATGCTTCGCTTCGGTCCTGATTGCAAAATGGAATTTAATACTAATGAAATAGTCCAAGGACCATGTGCTCACCTGAGCTATAGCTCACGACACCAGGTGAGCTAAAATGTGTGTATAATGTAAGTTTTCACTGGACAGTTGTTGGATTACGGAGACCTGCGACGTTGCAAACAAATATGATTCAGAATAAAATCCTCCCTATACCTTCCTGTTATTTTTCTGATATTTCTTATAAGCGCTGATCAACAACCATCTCACTCATGACCTCGCTCAATGTTCCTTTTAAGTGGTCGGCTAATTTCAGCTCGGAGGCCAATACACCAACCACTTAGCTCAAAAGTAAATCCTCTATGGCTGGCGGGCTAGGCCATGCCACATAACCGGGGGCGCAGTACACTCGATGCACTATGGTGCGACAACCAATCAAAGTGAACGTTACAAAGTGAGCTTGGCATCGTGACCCGTGCCTGAATGGCATACATACCAATCAGACAATAGATAACATTCCATGCACGTACCAGCCAATTAAGTCGCAGATAACATTCTGGTTAGGCCCGACCTTTCCAAACTGACGATCGTGACTGACCAATGGTGTTTTACGTTACTGGAGGCTACACTCAAAATGTTGTTTTTCGGTCGAAAAACACGCCCGTAGCATTTGTATACAAGCTGCAGATAAGACTTTTCACGTCTCAGTTCCTAGGCAACATCACGGCTCACCGGTCGCCTATTGAACGGTAAATATCTACTCGAAAATGACTCTTATAACAATTAACGCTTGAATGCATGCGTGCCTCAAACGGAGACCTCAATAGTGTATGAAATGAAATATACCAAATTAGGCTGCTTTTGAAGATGTTTGCCACAATACTCAGGAACTGCAAGTAACAATCAGATGACATTTACCTTTCAGTCGAGATTCTGTCATTTGTCCTCAAATAAATCCTTGATTTTTATCAGTGACAATTTTATCAAAAGCAGAAAAGAATGTATACGGTGCACTGATTCTATGGCTTACCGTTTGCTTAAAAAAACGACGTCATATTTTTCTAGTTGAATTGTTATTTTTCTAAATCCAACCTGAAATTTTGGTTCAAATTCCCATTAAAAAATTGTCGACTTTGAAAAAAATGTCGACTTTGAAAAAATTGTCCACTGAAAAACGTTCTCGACTTGGTTTTGGAAAATGTCAAATAGATATATGGGAATTTGAACCAAAATTTAAGGTTGGATTTAGAAAAATAACAATTCAACTAGAAAAATATGGTGTCGTTTTTTTTCTTCAAGCAAACGGCGCCCCATATGATTCCGAAAATCTTAGAAACGCAGTCAGATCGGTATTCATTCGAAAGTACTCGGTGACAGATTTCCAACAAATATCTATCTGAGAGGTGTAATATCTTCCAGTGTTTGCGTATGTCATTGTTTCCCTTAAAATATTTTCGAAACGCTGCAGCTACATGTAGATCGACAAGTTTCTTATTGTGTCCCCTATTGTCAAGTCGCAGCATATTCTGTCAGACAATTTTAGGGGAACACTCGCAGATGGGGAACATTCAAAAACGTCACACCGGCTGCCTTTTCAGGCGTGTTTTTTACATATTTTAGAATATTGACGATACAAGCCATCGGGCCTGAAAATATTTCTATACGTACCATGCCTGTAAACATGCATGGTTACTTGTCTCCAGGTAAACCGAAAAGGCTTCGATGAATATTTCATCAGTGTCTTCCGAGATGCAGGATATATTTCACTTATTCACCGGCACGCAAGCCGGAGGAATCAGTGTGACATTTTCGTTTTCTGACACATCACCTCTCCTTTTACAACTCCAAAGTTATTCGGTTACCATAGAAACGTGGTATACGCTGAAACCTGCGGAATGGATCCAAGATGACTGATAAGGTTCAGAGGTATTGGGATATGGTATCTAAGGACATTTTTATCTTTGGCGATCAGGTGCGCCAGACCCTGGCGAATTGTTATTACCAGGAACCTGATGATCTGATTAGTAGGCTAAGAGATGTGATGGGGCCGTGCTTTCAATCGGAGCGGTGATTGACAGACTTTTATAATCCCATATCACCTGTGAACGCTGCAGGAAATTCGAGCTTATTCAAGTTTTTTTCCTTAAATAATCTCAATAAAGAAGAAACTGTTACAGTTTTAACCCGTTCTCTGCCAGTGCTCATCAAATATGACGGATTTGCCAAATCCAGAAAAATCTCACAGAAACCTTGTCAAATCCAGAAAAATCTCGCAGAAACCTTTACTTGTCAAATCCCAAAAATCTCACAGAAATCTGTCAAATCAAGAAAAATCGACAGAAAGCCAGTGAAATCCAGAAAAATCTCACAGAAACCCTGTCAAATCCAGAAAAATCTAACAGAAACCGCGGGTCAAATCCAGATAAAATCTCACAGAAACCCTCAGGCCTGTCAAATCCAGAAAAATTTCCACAGAAACCCTGTCAAATCCAGAAAAATCTCACAGAAACCCTGTCAAATCCAGAAAATCTCACAGAAACCCTGTCAAATCCAGAAAAAAATCACAGAAACCGTGTCACAGAGGTATTCATTAAAAGCACTGATTCAGAGCTTTCTAACTGATACCTACGTATGTAGCTTTCAGGTCTAGATTTTTGTTGGATACGTCCATTTTCGACAAAATTGTCATTGGCAATGAAATGGTTAATTCCTAAGTCTGAATCACCATTTTGGCTGCAGAAGCAACAGTTTGCTTTATAGAACTCAGGGGGATTATGTTACCCTAGGGATTTTAGACAGACGAGTCCTCAAGTTGGAGAGAGGCACAGGTGTTTTCAGTTAATCCTGGTCGGTTATAGATTATTACCCCTCTGGGCCTTGTTACAGCAACAGGTAGCGGACTTGGTGAAGGAGAGAAGCAGTTGCAGCGCCTCCCTGTAGCGGTACTTACGCAGGTGGTTCCTCGTTCACAAGCGAGCGCTGAACAGGCCAGGCACGACAAGGGATCGTCGAATCGCTTGTTTAAAATGATGAGCAATCCAGGGTCCTGCCGTCCGATCGATCGGTGATTATTGAAATTGAAAATTTGAATCAAGGATAACGTTCGGCTGAGCAGGATACAGCGTGGCTTAGGACGTAATCGATTTATGAGATGAAATGTACTTGGGTGCACAGTTTCTATGTATTAAGATGAAGTACTACCCAATTTGGTGTAGCATGCGCCACATACATGTATATTGCTTCCAGATCTCACCGGTAGGGGATTAAATAGAGATTGGTCGTCCGTAATCACGTGATCGTCCGAAACCAGCCGATGAAAAGCAACGCTTTGATTGGTTGAAAAACCATGATTACTCTTTTGTTGACCAATCATGCAGCGCATTGGTAATGACGATCACGTGCATGATTTTGGATGACAGGCGCTACCGATCTCGGTACATGTATTTGTTTGGTGAGAAGGGAATTTTGTCAAATGGAAATTTGGCGAAATGGGAACCTGGCGGAATAGGACTTTGGTGAGATCGGAATTATGCAATTTGCCGAAAACAGATTGGGCAAAATACACTTTTACGAAATGGGAAGATATTTTGTGGCTGCTTGGATATTTTGTACACTTCGATGCATTCATTGGCGCAAGAGCGTTATTATGCTAATCAGGAAATTATCATAATCGGATGACGTCACTCGAATTCCTCAAGGGTAGCCGTCTTAACTGTATATGTGACGTCATGATTTGTACACTGATGAACTACATTAGAAACCTTGGCATAAATCGGCATAACATTCATACCTCACACCAGGTTTTAACTTGAAGAAAGTTGAGAAAAATTGCCCAGAGAAACTAATGCTTGGAAGTTGTTCTCTATGGCCCACTAGTATCAACCATGAAAACCGTTTAAAAATTCCAAAGCAAATTTTTGAAAAAATCAACATTTTGTTCAATTTCGCAAATTGGCATCTTTAGATTTAAAAAAACAATGCTATTTCATGATACTGATGGGACATTTCATGACCATCTGGATGAAATCTTTTATAGAGATCATTTCCCACTTGTCTTTGACTTGTCGAGAAAAAAAAATTCAAAAAATCTGCTTTTTGTGAAAATTAAAGTTTTTTAGAGACCGTTCTTTTTTAAGAAAAAAAAAATTGTCAAGTTAAATGTGGTTAGTCCAAGACTAGTAGGAAAGGATCACCAATTAGAATTGCACCTGAAACTTTTTAAGCATGATTAGCTGCATTAAACTCTCTAATTGCCTGTTTCAATCTTTGTCCATAGTCTGGATGTTTGCTGTCTTTGACGAGATGGCATTTCCAGTAAGTCGCCAATGAGGCAGGAACCGCCTCGAATGCTTGCTCAGTATGCGCCCTAGCCCACAATTGTGTTCAAGTTAAAATCTTGGGGGAATTATGCTCCTCCAAGTTAATATGATGCAAAATGGTGAATGACCAAGTGTACTTTGTAGATGCTGAGCATCCTGTTTTGTAGTAGGCATCCTCGAACAAAGCAATCTTTGGAATGATGAGGCAAACTGAGACTGAGGGACATCCAGCTGAACCATTTGCAGAAGCTCTTTGCATCTAACGATGTTGTTACTGCATGCTTTGGGAAGCGTTTGGGAGAAAATTGGCAGGAGACAATAGGTTTGTTCGAGGATGCCTAGTACAAAACAGGATGTTCAACAACTACAGAAGTACACTTGGTCATTCACCATCTTGCATCATTTTGCCTTGAACACAATTGTGGCCTACGGCGAGATACTCAGCATGCATTCGAGGCGGTTCCTGCCTCATTGGCGACTTACTGGAAATGCCATCTCGTCACAGACAGCCAACATCCAGACTAAGGACAAAGATTGAAACAGGCAATTAGAGAGTTTAATGCAGCTAATCATGCTTAAAAAGTTCCAGGTGCAATTCTAATTGGTGATCCTTTCCTACTAGTGTTGGACTAACCACATTTAACTTGACAATTTTTTTTCCTTAAAAAAGAACGGTCTCTAAAAAACTGTAATTTTCACAAAAAGCAGATTTTTTTGATTTTTTTTTCTCGACAAGTCAAAGATAACTGGGAAATGATCTCTATAAAACATTTCATCCAGATGGTCATGAAATGTCCCATCAGTATCATGAAATAGCATTGTTTTTTTTAATCTAAAGATGTCAATTTGCGAAATTGAACAAAATGTTGATTTTTTCAAAAATTTGCTTTGGAATTTTTAAACGGTTTTCATGGTTGATACTAGTGGGCCATAGAGAACAACTTCCAAGCATTAGTTTCTCTGGGCAATTTCTCTCAACTTTCTTCAAGTTAAAACCTGGTGTGACCTGTTGATAAATATTATCTCAGTTGCTGAGAGGATATCTTACGTGTGGAATTGCTACACGTGGCACTACCTGATTTATGGAAGAGGTAGATCGTAAGACGAGATTTTGCGTACAGTAAGCGTCCAAATTAAATGGCCTACTCGACTTCTAGTCTTTGGCTCACAAATCTTTCCAAATTACATCGGGTGTTGGCACTGTCGAATCGTAAAAAATCAGTCATGTCTTGTTTACCTACCCGAAAAGAAGTTTTTTTCTCTACCAAAACCTTCCTATAGTTGCTTAGCAACCAGTTGTTACTAGGCAACGCAACAAAACGGATACCATCACTATTTTTCTGTTGCGTCTGTACCATGACAGGTACCGGTACTATGAGTTCGAGACTCTCTCTCCTTTCTTACGGTAATTGCCGATGGTTTGAAGTCGAACTTGATGACCAGTCAAAAGTCGTGGCAGAAAATTCAAAAGAAAACTTAGTTTCTGTTTTGCAGAATAACAGCCCGCGGCATGATAAAAACTTTTAAAATAAAAATGAAAATAAAAGTGTAAAAAATGTCTTGTATCATCCGTTTTCGATGCCGGCCAGTCTGCATACACGAACGGATGTTTATCCGCATTCATAGGCTTGAGTTGGCCCAGTAGATTCTCATACCTTGTTTTCCCAACGGATTCCTTACAATTGTGGAGCTAGGTAACGATGCTGAGACCTCTTAACAAACAGAAAGGGTTAGCAATAAGTGTACCCTATATAAATATACCTGTATCATCTATCTGCATTGCTGCATGTAATTCACTTCTTGTATCGCGTTGGTAGGGGTTCGTCTTTGGGGTGTTCGGGCTGTTATATCGGACTAGGATTAACTTTTGTGTCTTTCCTCATTCCTTCGTTAGCTTTGACGGAATTTTTAGTCGAATTTGCGGATAAACCATAACGGGTTTTGATATCACTAGGTAAGATATTATTTCAGCCATTTATCAGTAAATGCACCTGTCACGAAACCTAAACAGACTTACTTGTTCAGCCAGAATATAAAACTTTAGAAGTTGACCGATTCCCTGAGGCTCAGTTCATACTTTCTCACTGACTAAAATGCAGAACGGAAAATTCTTCGTTTGGAAGCAGAATATAGCGAGACATACTAAAGGCCAATTCATACTTCTCCGCCATGCGCTTTGCGCTTGTCCGTTCCCTATGTTTATGTGTGGTACCAAGAACAAACATTACTTTTTCTACCACGCACTCACATAGGAAACGGACAAGCCAAAACACAAAGTATGAATCTACATGTCCTGAGCATTTTCCGTTCCGCATAGCGATCGACGTGAAAGTATGAACTGAGCTTTAAGCTGGAGCGGATTCGTACTTCAACGTGTTGCAACGATTATGCATACATGTAGCTACAGACACAAATAAATATTTTCTTATTTTCTTATTTTTTCTTACTTTCTTGGGAGTGAGACAAGAAAATCTGTAATTTTTCTTGTGATTTTCTTGTCCCACTCCCAAGAAAGTAAGAAAATAAGAAAATATTTTTTCCAGTGAACAATTCAAATTTGTGTTTCGATTATACAAAGGAAACGACTAGAGCAAGTGCCATGCAGAGAAGTATAGGCCCAGCTTTATTCAGAAATCGTCACTTTTTCTGATATTACGATTGCTGATTATGTAACACCCAAGTATTTTCCATTCCGGATGATCGACGTGGAAGTATGAACTGGCTTTAAAACTGGAGTCGATTCATACTTCAACGCGTTGTACTTTGTGCTCATCCTTTTATTCATAAAGCTAAAACAACATTTTTAATTTGTGCTTTGACAATACAGGAATGTACCAATATAAAAGTACACGCATACATTGTAGATGCATACGTGTGCTATATTTTCGTTTCATCCGGCATATTTTGGGCTTTAAAATAGTTTTATGAGGCAGTATGAGCGTATTACGCTCATACTGCCTCATAAAACTGTCAAACACCTTTTGGCTTTTCTATAGGACAGACCACAAAAAGATTACAGGTGTTGTACAATATCTTGTTTCCACTGCGCACTTTTTCAAATCGAGGTTAGCGATGCAACGGAAACAAATTGAAGGGGGCTTATCATACTTTCCATACCGCAACAACAGTAAACATAAGATATGCTAGGCCTATACCTGTCTAACAAGAGGTCTGTCAAAAAAGCTGTAACAATGTTGCCCACAGGTATGTAGGCCGTAAAATTATTGAGTCAAGGCCTTCGTGTGTGAATCACCATACATTTATCACTCTCTGTGTTAGCATTTCAACATGTAGTCATTTTTTACCGTAGGCCGCCATCTTGATTTTTGACAAAGGCGCATGTGCATCGACCCGGCAAAATTTTTTTTCTTTCAGTTTTCGTGTTTACGTTTTGTCTGCCCGGTCGATGCGCATGCGCGAGGTTCGTCCGATCCAAAATGGCGGCCGGAGATGGAAACGATGAATAAATAAATCAAAGCAGCCAAAAGAATGCTAATCGGCGCTCCATATGGATGCTATAAAAGTCCCCCATTTTGTTTTGAGGACTGAAAATTGTATTTGTTTCCGCTAAAAATGCAATTGTAGTGATTTTCGAATCCATTCAGGCATGTCAGGACCTGTTACCTGGAGTAAGAAGCCTCCCTGGTCCTTTTGGAAAACCATAAAATGTATATCTCAAATGAATAAGGAATCAAAGAAAGATAAACATGACTTGCCTCGAGCCAAAGGAGCAGACGGATCACATGCGGAATACGCATGCGCGACTTATATTTCTTTTTATAAATATTTCCTCCACAGAAAAGAAAACCAACGTTATCTATGACATTTCACCCCCTCCAGCATGTTGGCC